>JAUMHQ010000045.1:599678-615386 GCA_032361165.1 Enteromius paludinosus | reverse complement strand
TACGTCTATGGAGAGTCCTCATAAATCACAAAAACCAACATGTGTGTGTGTGTGTGTGTGTGTGTGTGTGTGTGTGTCAGCCGGCAGAGGCAGTCTCTCCTGGATGAAGGCAGTCTGATGAGCAGGTTAAGCCATCAGCGAGTGGTCAAGCTGCTGGGTGTTATTCTGGAAGACGGAGACTATTCTTTAGTCATGGAGCTCATTCCTAAAGGAAACCTGCTCACGATGCTGGAGAGGGTAACAGCACACTCGGCTCACACACATCAACACTGAACGTGACACAACAACACTATCAGCCCTTGTGCCTCAGTTTAAAAATGTTACACAGAGGTCCTTTGATGAAATAGTCCATGTCATAAAAATATGACTTTCATTCACATACAGTAGGTTTCTTTTTTTACCAACGAGAGTGCTGATCATAAGAAAAGGTGTTTATTTTTTAGGATTTTAACCATTTAAGTCAGGTTGTTTTCATAATGTCACTGTTTTTATGTGTATATATATATATATATATAATATTAAATGCTAAGAATATTATAACAGTCTTGCTTATGTCAATAATTAGCAACAGCATACGAAAGCTACCATTCAAGCATATTCATTTCTCAATACACACATTTATATAATCAAAATAGTAAACATTTTGAATGTTTTAATGCTCTGGGATTAAATATTGCAGCATCTTTGTCCATAAGATTCTGAGTCTGACTATTTTTTTGTACCTAGTGTAAAATATGAAATTTCAATACAAATACAAAACAAAATGTTGACACTTTTTTATATGTCTTTAATATTTTCCTCATATTTGTTGTTCCAGGTGCCTGTCCCGATATCTGTGAAAGGAAGGATCATTCTGGAGATCTTGGAGGGCATGGTTTATCTCACAGAGAACCAAGTCATTCACAAAGATCTCAAACCAGAGAACATCCTGGTGGACAAGGACTTCCACATTAAAGTATGAGACGTCTCTCTAAATTCTCCACAGTACACAATTTATAAAAAAGCTCAATAATGAGATTCTTGAAAATAATTACCCATAGTTTAGATAGTTTTGTTTTTTCAGTGGGGCGATACCTTTTCAAAAAGCACTACACTTCACCATTTAGTTACTAATATGTACACGTTAGGTAATTTTTTTTATTTTTAATTATAATACGCAGCGTAGGCTTAAGATATAAATATGCAGCTTTTGTTTCTGAGAGCGTATGTAGATCTCTCATCGGGGAGAGGAATAAATGTATGATAAAAATTATAAAATGTATTGTTAAAGTTTGCATACTGAACAACTAAACATTGTTGTGAAGGGTAAAGAACACAAAAAGTTGGACATACTGTATACTACATACAAAGTGATCCGCATGCATCCAGTATAGTAATTCAATATAATCATTTCTTGATTGCTTTTATTGTTACGAAATAACAATGTCTTTGTTCTGCTGAACACAAAGGAACTACTCGAGGGTGAGTAAATGAAGACACAATTTTCATTTTTGGGTGAACTATTCCTTTAAGAAATGTCAAACGGTCAGCTTTTTTCAACATTTTTGAGATTTCTCCATTTGAAAACTGAATAAATAATATTAAGAGAGGACAATAATAAGAGAGGACAATATCTGTCTGAGATGCAACTATTTAAAATCTGGAATCTGCAGAAAAATATAAATATTGAGTTGTTCAAAGGAAGTTCTTAGCAATGCATATTACTAAGCAAAAATGACGTTTTGATATATTTACAAAATATGTTCATGGAACATGATCTTTACTTAATATCCTAATGATTTTTGGCTTAAAATAATATATATATATATATATATAATATTGAACCATACAATGTATTGTTGTCTGCTAGAAACACAGCTGTGCTGCTGATGACTGCTGCTGTGCTCCAGACTCATGTATTATAAACATTAACATCAGGATTTTCTGAAGCTGTGTGTATTGGGAAGGATGCTCTCTCTGAGCTGGTTTGTCTGCTGTGCCTCAGATCGCCGATCTCGGCCTGGCCAAGTCTCAGATGTGGAGTAAGCTGACTAAAGAGGAGTCTCGCAGACAGAGTCATCTGGGGAAGAGGTCGAGTGCTCGCGCCGCTGGGACGCTGTGCTACATGGCCCCTGAGCACCTGAAGAGCATCAACACGCGCTCCACAGAGAAATCTGACGTCTACAGCTTCGCCATCGTCATCTGGGTCATCCTGACCGGCAAAGAGCCCTACGAGAGTGAGTCTCGCTTCACAACCACGGGATTAAGTTTGTATCCTGGCTGTTTTGGGTCACCATTGACTTCCACAGTATAGAATACAGCCGGGTTACTAAGTTTGTGTTCAGCAGAACAAATTAATTCATACAGGTCTGGAATCACTCGAGCGTGAGCAAATGATGAGACTATTCCTTTAAACTTAAAATAATCATTCGTAAAGTTCAGAAAGGTTGAAGTGTTCACAGTGGGTTGTATTTATAGTCGGTACGGAAAGTATTCAGACCCCGTTACATTTTTCATTCTTTGTTATATTGCAGCCATTTGTTAAAAAAGCATTTTATTTCCTCATTAATGTACACACAGCAGCCCATTTTTGCTGATTTATTAAAAAAGAAAAACTGAACTATCACATGGTCGTAAGTATTCAGACCCTTTGCTCAGTATTTAGTAGAAGCACCCTTTTGATCGAATACAGCAACGAGTCTCTTTGAGAAAGATGCAACAAGTTTTTTCAGCTACTGGGTTGTTTTCATTAGTTAACAAATACAGCTAACTAGCACAATAAAAATAAATGTAGTTATGTTTTTGCAAGTAAACTTTCTTTTTTATACGTACAATTTAAAAACATGAATTTTCATTATTCTTGTCAGTTCAAACAGCGCAGTTCTTCTTTCTCAGAGGCCCTGATACGAACATTTAAATAAGGCCACACAATTGTATTTTGATCATCATCATGATTTTTACTTCTTTTGATTTATTAAGCAGGTTATTTAACCTAAAATAATATTATTTGGCACTAGCGTTATTATGTGTTAATGGATGCGGTTGCCAGATCCAAAGAGTTTAAATCCCCCAGTTTTTTTGTTTTTTTTGTTTATTTATTATTATTTTAAATATAAATTGAAATCTGCCAAGTGGTTTACTTAAAGGCACAGTTCACCCAAAGATTCCGTCAACATGTACTCACCCTCATGTCGTTCCGAACCTGTATGAGTTTCTTTTGTTCTGTTGAATGGAGTATAATATGGAGGAAGGGTTCACGTTTTTACCTGCATTTTAAATTACACCGTGTTTGTGTATTTTTGGTTTATAAAACAAATAAAGAGTAATGGATTCATCCTATCGAAAATGACTAGTACCTTTTCCATTTTTCTAGATAAATGATCAACAGTCGCAGGTACAAGCTACTAACAAGATCACACTAACAAAACATGTGCCTTTTTGTCATTTGAGTCACTTATCGAACGTTACTAGAAGTTGCCAAATTAATTTGAAAATTAACTAGATTTGTTGCCAGGTGTGTTTGGAAGGAAAATGAGTACCACTGTTTTGTCAAAGTTTGAACGTTTATTAAATTAATCAATTATATCATATTAACAAATCTAATTACATGCAAATGCTCTTTAATAATTGATCCTATGCCATAACCTCAAGCCCCAGGTTTAGTCCTCCGAGAGTGTGAACGAAAATGTGTTTTGTTTTCCCAGATGCCACGAGTGAAGATCAGATCTGTCACTGTGTGTGTAACGGTGACCGTCCTGATGAAGCTCTGATCCCTCAAGACACTCCTCAAGACGTCATCCAGCTCATGAGGAACTGCTGGAACGGAGATCCTCTTCAGAGGCCCACATTTAAAGGTAGAAGCTGTTTAGTCGCAGCTGCATCTTCCTTACCAGCAGGACCGGGCGCTATATGAACATGGCTACTGGTATTATGTTGTGCCAAGATATGGGCTTTGCTATACCTTGGATACTGTTAGATATTCAGGGACTTCATTGGATGGACAGAGAAAGATATTTCTGGACATAAATCATAAACGCATGATCAGCTTTTACATGTATTTTGGCTGATATCTATTCCTGAAGCACACACAGACTGTATTATAATGAGTCTGTAAACGGCCGTTAACACAGGACAGAGGAAACACTGTAGCGGGCCGAATATAAATACTGAACGCTTACTTCTTTCTTTTTTTACAGATAGCTTTGACATCTTTGCACCTTTTTACCAGGAGAAGCTGGCAGCAAGTGTAAAAGCGGATTTGGAAAGTCTGATGGTGAGGTTTTTGTTTCTTTCTCGGCTCGTGTGTTGTGTTCAGACACTTATTCATTGATTCTTTTATCCCATCATGCATCACAGACATGCTGCGTCATTTCACATTCAATATGTTGCTTATCTGACTGGATTAAATTAATTACGTAATTTGATCTGATTACTGCGCGTGATACAACAGACTGTCGCTGTTTTACAGAGACATTTATTTATATATAATACAGACATCGGAATAGTCTACTATTATATTCTATTCTTTCCTGTGCAATATTTGTTTACAGTCGTTCTTGGAAATCCTGATGTTTAGTTCAGTCTGAATATTTAATTTGAAAGTGTGCGTTAAGCTTGCACTGCGTCTAACATGAACAAAACAAAGTCATCGTTCTTAATCATTCATAATCATAAGTCCTATGTGTTCCTCGCATTATACTTTTCATTTTAGGACTCACCTGGAGATTATTTGTGTTGCTGTAAGTGAAATACCAGACGGTTGTTGTGCTATTATTTAATTGCAGTGTTGTGTTTTGTTCAGAGATCGTACGAGGGTCCAGAGGAGCTGGTAGAAAAGATGAAGTCCCTCACAACAGACTCTCTCACTCCTGAAGGTATGCTGATTTAATGATTTATTTACTTACACCAGGGCTCAGCAACCATTTTAACACATTAACACATCTCACATTATTATGAGATTTGATTATTAAAATACCATTACAGTTATAGTATTTGCTGTGAGCAGTGAGGAGACCTAAAATGCATAATGTATGTAAATAATTGTAGTTTTTACAGGAGCATTAGTCATAATGGCTTTATTAGACTTTCATTAGAGCAGAATGTCTCAGTAGAGATATAGTCAACTCCCCTTATTCTGATGTTTTCAGTTCCTCAGGGCCTTTTACGTAACACGGAGAGAGTGTGAGTGGTTGCCAGGTTGAGGATATTAAGTAAACTATTGGGCTGAAAATGTATCCATTTAGGAAAGAAGCTCTGATTTAAACTCTGGACATCTGGCAACCGGAGACATGCACAAATGAAATGCACGTATCAAATTAAAATGTTTTCGGGAAAAATAAGCAACCAGCCAATTTCACAGACAACTGTAAATTATTAACGACAAGTTGAGAGCTCCATTGAGATGATGTTCAAAAGGGGTCCATTTCTGGATATTTGACGTGCACTGATTATATTAGAGCGATCATGCTTTAGTGAATTCAAATAAATTCTTTCTTAGTCTGTAAAAATGTTGATTGTGCATGAGGCACATCCCCGCTAACAAGAAACTTACACTAGCGTCTTTATAGATGCTAGGACACCGCATTCTTAATGTGCATGTTATGTTCTTATAATGTTATGTATGTAACATTTTTACAATGTTATTTGTACTTGGTGAAGATTCCAAGTTTGCATTTTTGTAAACGTTAGCTTTAAAGTTCACAGAGCATTCTAATAAATGTAACCTTTAAATAGCATTCTAAACCGCATTTTAGAAACATTTCAAAACAACGCTTGCACGGTCTTTCTAACCCAAGTTTGACACCTGGTTATTAGATGCTTGTGAATGCAGTGCTGACTGTTGTTCTTGTGTGCGCAGAGCCTTCGCCGTGCTCCAGGGACTCTCCAGGACCCTTGAGGAGCTCGGACCTCGGCCCGGTGGAGGCCAGCATCGAAGACCTCAGCTATAAGACCTCTGAAGAGTCTCAGCTGGAGATAGACGCCGCTCCTCCCAGCTCTCCCAATCTGGAGCTCAAACTGGCCCAAGAGTACAACTACCACAAATACGGCAGTCGTATCGTGGACCATCCGGACGGCAGCATCTATAACGTGCTCCCGCAGCAGCCGGCCAGCAGCAGGTGGACCGGAGAGCCCTCTTCTGTGAAGTCCTGGACTAAACCGAGTCTGGACGAGGATCTCCACCTGAGGTCTGCAGCCTCGTTCGAGAGACTTCAGAGACCGGAGCTGGCCAGTCAGCTCTCAATACCGTGTTCTGAGTACAACAGACTCCAGCAGCCTCATCATCCGCCGTACAACCGCATCAAGTCCTGTCCAGATGGAGCCGAGTCTGCCTTTCTGGATTCAAACATGGGTTTATCTCCAGTCGTGTGTCCTCCGTCTGACTCAGGTACAGTTCAAATTCACAGTCAGTCTCAACAGCTGTGCTTTTACTGTATTGTTTTCTCAGCTGTGAATGAGACACAGTGTTAGGTTCATATTTTCACATCTCCTGATTTGTTTGGTCTCCCGTTAGTTTGGTCTCCTGTGACCATCAGGAATGCCAGTGCGATTCAAATCGGGAATCACAACACCATGAACTTGCGAGTGTCTGAAAGCAGCTCTTTCAGCTCATTATCCACCGGCTCCATGAACAGAAGCGCGTATAACGAGCTTCTGCTGAAGTACGGTAAGACCCTCTCTGTTTCACTGAGCTGCTGTCTAATAAAATAATCACTAATTTGCTTACAAAAAGCAGAACGCTGAATTAAAAGTAACTTGTTTTGTTTGTTTGTTTTTGAAATATTAAAGGTCTTTATAGAGGGGATATATATATATATACACACTTTATATACACACACATGCAATATATAAGGTGCAAAAAACACATTCTTTTCCAAAGAAGTGAGGTGTGCTCTGATTGGTCGGCTATCCAGTGCACTGTGATTGGCCGAACACCTAAAAGTGTATTTTGGATGTTTTCTTTACAATTGTCTGAAATGACAGTCCAAAATCTCAAAATGTGCCAATGCATGTTTTTTTGCCCTTCCCTTAATAAATCCCTCAGCAGTGCTGATGAAGTGACTAAACTCTGCTGTGTTTGTTTTGTGATGGTCAGAGGAGCACACGGTCACTGAGAGACATCTGGAGGTGGTGCGTCAGAACGTGGGCGGAAAATGGAAGCAGGTGGCTCGCAAGCTGGGCCTGACCGACGTCGACGTGGACACCATCGAGCACGACTACGACCGCGACGGCCTGGCCGAGAAGGTGCACCAGATGCTGGAGCGCTGGAAGATGAAGGAGGGCCTGCTGGGCATGACCGTGGGTAAACTGTGCCGAGCGCTCGAGGGCTGCATCAAGCCCACAGTCCTCCAGCAGCTGCTGCTGACGTCTCAAGATGCCGCGGGAGGGCCTTGAAACACCACCTCCGGGCTGTGTCATAATGACATCATAGCATTGGGTAACGGGGCATTTATACAACGGTGAAGCATTGCAAAGCCGTGCAGTATTCGCTCCAACACTGTATCGTGGTGCCGGATGCTACGACATTATATAATGATTACAATTCTATGAACAGATCATTGCAAAACAGTAATCTTGAGGACATTTACATTTATTACACGTCTGACAGTGGGATTCAAATGGCAAGTTTTTGCTGATGATGCTGTTATTGTCTCTCTGAGGTCACATGTTCATCTAGTGTTTCTTCTCATACTGACATGGGTTTCGTTTGCTGATTTGTGTGACCGTGTTGACAACATTTGGACTGTTTTTCTAAAGTACAGTAGAAAGCTTTTCCGTTTTTAGTGCATCACTTTCATGTAAACGTACCCTGTAGTAGTCTTCAAAGAGTCAGGTTTTATATTTCACAATCATGATTCTATGATTTTTCTGTTTAGACATTTCTTTCAAATTAAAGTGCCTCTATTATGGGTAATGAAAGGTTGATATTTTGGTTTCAGGAGTCCCTGGATGACATGCATTCATTTCAGTTTCTTAAATGAATTTATTTTGTACCTTATTTGTTCATCTTTCCAGATCGATTACATTTAAAGCTTTTTACGCTGGTGAAGAATGAATTAGCATTTTCATTCAAACCAATGCAAAAAGACCAATGAGTGGGTGGGGATTTGTTTTAAAAAAATGACTCATTTCAGTGATTCAGAGTCGAATCTTTCGAGAGACAATAAGTTTATACACGGTGCACTTTCAGATGTAAAACTTTGCAGGATGTCTTCACTCTGCGCTGCGTCACACGCTGCATTTCTAAAACGCCATAATGGGGGCACTTTAAATATAGATCATATAGATCAGTGACAGGATGCATGTTCTCCCACAGTAAGTGTGCGTTTCCTCCGAGTCTCTCCCAGACATGCTGGGGTGTTGTGTGTGAATGATACTTGTTTTGGAGTTAAACCTGACTCATGCTGAGGGGAAACACGCTTATAAATCAAACACAACGAGCGTGAGAACGTAAAAACGCATGTCGTTTCTGTGAGGTGTAGGATGACCGACTGCCAAATCCAATGTGTGGTTAAAATAAGCTAATCATAAAGATATGATAGCGACCAAACCAAAGAAAAACCAGCATAAAGTGCCATTAAAAGAGCTTCAGTGACTCTAAATTCTTAAAACGATAGATGGGTGGTTTTACTGACACGTCCATGTATGTTTACGAACTTAAAGATTAAATCTTTCCATGGTTTTTATAGGGAACAGAAGGTATTCAGATTATTAATAAGTTCTTTACACCAGGATGAAATGTTCTTTGAGGAGTCCATGATGGTTGCGCTGTAGCATCTTTGTTTTTCAGAGCGTGCTGAAGGGATGAATGGCTCTTGGTGTTTTGATGAAACATGCTACTTTCGGTATCTGTGTGAATGGCATAGAAATGTGTCATCAATGCTGCTTCAATCAGCTTTATGCCGGTTTGCAGGGACCCAAACGTGAGCTGGATGCTTGTCAGGATATCCGCCGTCCTGTCTGTTCATTTGGACCTGTTTCTATATCACAATTGGTTATTTTTAATGTCATATCAATCCAATATTTTTATTAAAATGACTTTTTGCTGTAATTAAATCTATGGTTTGTCTATATATGATATACTCTTCTGTTCATCTAGTATATTTAGCTCGTGTCTAACACCCTGAATCAGCTCTTTATTGACTAACACTAAGTATAAGAAGCCAGAATGAAAGTGTATTGTTTATGATGTTCATACAGACGTCACACGCAGCTCTGCACTTTCCTAGGGTGTATGTGTTTTATTAATGACATTTTTCCGCATCCCAAGGATGTCGATGTGGAATTTGAAGCAGAAAGACAGGAAAAGGAAATGAAACTGAAGTGCAGTTGAGTTTATCACCGTCACAGCGGTGGAGTCTAGAGGACAAGGGAACATCTCTCAAATTCATCCATATTTACTCATTTCAATCCAGAGATTTCTAACTTAAAAAAATAAACAATAAACAAGCAAATATTAACAATGACATTTAATAATGTTATGTTTTAGTAAATAGTGATGTTTATAAGGAGCCTGGGGCATGACATGAAAAAAAAGATTTACGTTAAGGGAACAAATGATCACGCGTGGATATTGAGTGTGCTCTATATTGTGTTCTGATGCAGAATCCTGGACATGCTGGGACTGCTTTGCAATGAATTGTATCATAAAAAGCGCTTTCCAATATTTTATTCACAATAGAACATATCAAGATAAATGTTTGACTTTTATGCATTAAATGTGCATCTTTCTTTCTTAGCAGACATCAAATCTGAACACTTCAATCTAGAGACTTTCACTATAACCTCTGTGTACTGACAGGAAATATGAGGTACCGTTTCTGGGTGAGAATAAGATTTTTGGGGGAGTTGATAGATTAGATAGAGAGTTGGACTTGCAACCCAAAAGTCATGGGTTCGAGTCTCATGTATACCATGACTCTCTCTCTCTCTGCTGCCCTCCACTGGAGGAATCTGGAACTATCTGCTGCTGAATAGAAGTGAGACTGCGACAGCATCAGAGAGTCTGTCTGGAGCTCAGATCATTCCTGGCCGACAGATGGAGACTAAACCAGTCCCCTAAACAAGAAAACAATAAGTGTTGAGGACAAAAGAAGATCTATGAAGAATGCTGGTCACCAAACCACTGCTGGTAGCCATCGACCTCCACTTTATCCACAACTTTATCCACAACTCAAGAAACTCTCAACATGAGGGTGAGAGATGATGATTTAATTTTCATGCTCAGCTTGAGTTCAGCTGTTTTACTGTAGAGAGGTTATTAAATCACCTGCAATCATAATTATGTCACTAATGCTGCTCTTCACATATTCAGCATGACTTTGTCGACACATCGATCTGAAACTTTTCCTCAGGGCAATAGTTTCTATTGATATTTCTTTTTTTATATCAATATGATATTTTTAATGGTAAGTTAGAAAAGTCATCTAAAAGCTGTAATCCGTAATCTACCAGCACTGCTGTTTTAATGTAGAAGCCCGTGTGAACCGAGACAAAGAGCCATTGCTTATGATGTTTGATTATTAATAACTGATGTGATTAATGTCACTTAAAATGTAAATTACCCCATTCCGTCCCAGGTGTATAGAATTTTCTTGAATGAATGAATGCTGCATTTATGTAGCGCATTTACTGTGTATTGCCATATACTCAAAGCACTTCACAATCGTGTGTGTGTGGGGGGGTCTCTCCTCAACCTCCACCAGTGTGCAGCATCCACCTGCGCTCACCACACACCAGCTCCAGGTGGAGAGGAGCGAGAGATACAGCCAATCAGTGGATGGGGATTATTGGGAGGCCATGATAGACAAGGGTCAGTGGGAATTTGTCCAGGACACCGGGGTTACACCCCTACTCTTTACGATGAGTGTCATGGGATTTTTAATGACCACAGAGAGTCAGGACCTCGGTTTAACGTCTCATCCGAAAGATGGTACTCTATTGACAGTATAGTGTCCCCGTCACTACACTGGGGCATTAGAACCCACACAGACCCCCTGCTGGCCTCTCTAACACCTCTACCAACAGAACCTAGTTTTCCCAGGAGGTCTCCCATCCAGGTACTGACCAGACTCCACCCTGCTTAGCTTCAGGGGTCAACCAGGCTTGAGCCGCAGGATGACATGGCTGTCTGAATGTTCTTCATTCAGACGAACCGTGTTGTATTTCTATTTTTAAAATTAGTACTCAATAACCAGCTTCTAGGCTGACCTCTGACCTGAGGTATGATGCAAGCCCTCTTATTTTGGACTTTTAATTAGTTACTGGCGTTTAGTATTTCATACTAACACACACTACCAGTCAAAGTTTGGAAACGGTAAGATTTGTAATATTTCTAAGATGTTTTTTTCTGTAATTTTGGTCAAATAAATGCATCCTTGATGAAAAATAAGAAACAATCTATTACAAACGTCTGACTGGTAGTGTTCGTCATACCTGGAGTCAGAGGTCAGCCACTGGTGATGAGCTATAATTAAAAAAATAGAAGAATATTTTTGTCACAAGAATACATGCTTCAGAAGACATGAAGAAAGTCATATACACCTGGCGTGAGTACAATATTGGGCAGCTTTCATTTTTGGATGAACTCGTGCTGTGACTGGCAGCTGGTGATTGTTGTGCTGCTGGTTGGCTCAGCGTGACTTGGGGCAGTGTCTCTTGACGTGGGTCAGCAGGTTGCTGGACTGAGTGAAGCTCCTCCCACAGAGAGGGCAGTGGTAGGGTCTCTCTCCGGTGTGGACGCGCTCGTGTCTCTTCAGCGCTCCCGAGTGACTGAAGCTCCGGCCGCAGCGAGAGCACTTGTAGGGCTTCTCTCCGCTGTGAACGCGCTGGTGCATCTTCAGAGCGTTGGCCGTGATGAAGGCGCTCCCGCACTCGGAGCAGGCGTGCGCTCTCACGCCCGTGTGGATGTTCTCGTGATCCCTGAAGGTGCAGAGGCGGGAAAAACTCTTGCCACAGATGGAGCACAGGAAGGGCTTCTCGTTCGAATGAATGGACAGGTGCGTTTTCAAGTGCGAGGACAGGATGAACTTCTTCCCGCACTGCTCGCAGGTGAACGGCCTCTCGCCCGAGTGATAGCGCAGGTGACCTTTGACATCCGTGGCCCGTTTGAAGGTCTTCCCGCACTGAAGGCACGTGAACGGCCGGGCCGGGCTGGCTGTGGTCCGCTCCTGACCCATGCTCGGTGATGGTTTGTCTCCAGCGGAGATGTGCTGAGGTTTCTGGTACTGATGGTCTGATTCACGCGTCCACGTCGCTTCGTTCACTTCTTCACCTTCCTCAGTTTTTTCAGATACGTCTACAATGAACGAAATAAATCAAAATAAAGGCAGTAAAACAGATGTTTATTATTTTATTTCGCTACTGTTATAAAGATCTCAATGATTCCGAGCATGAGAATTTCATCAAAAATTATCATAAATATATCTTATCTGTACATAATTTATCTGTAACCACTTTATTTTACTTTCTTTCACAAACCTTCATGTTTTATTTGGGATAGTTCTGGATCACTCATGCCTTTAATAAACCAGACAGTACAGATATTCAGCATTTACTGACGAATCGGTGGCTTCGAAACCTAAAGAAAAACACATCAAGTTATGCATGCATTCATTTA
Organism: Enteromius paludinosus; assembly: GCA_032361165.1. Taxonomy (NCBI): domain Eukaryota; kingdom Metazoa; phylum Chordata; class Actinopteri; order Cypriniformes; family Cyprinidae; genus Enteromius; species Enteromius paludinosus. The sequence continues at coordinate 602,791 of JAUMHQ010000045.1, read as the reverse complement.
TTTACATTATTGTAATGTGAATATAGAGAACCAATCTATACATATTTACATTTATATTCTTCCACGATAATTTTTTTTAGCATTTATTTCTTTTTTTTATCTTTACAGTGAATATCATAGTTTATGAGACACAGACACAAAAAATTAATAGTATAAATAGTAATAGTACAAATATGGGTTATAAAATACCAAAATCTGTGGAGTTGCTAGCGCTGCGTCCGTTTTCTTCATAACTAACTCCACTGCACTTATATAATACACTTATTGCATAAATAAGCAAATAAACCCTTGTTCAATATTCCATAACTCTTTGATGGCCTTTCGCGAGATTAATATTGTTTTGGAGGAAACTCCTCCCAGTCGGTCTCCGCGGCGTGACTGAGTCACGTGACCAAGCGTCCGGGTCACGTGTTGTAAACGCAGCTCTCTCGCGCTATTTATTACCGCCTAGAAATTTGAGTAAAATCATTTATATTTCGACCTAAAGTTAAGATTTAGATGTTTGAATTGCAGATATTTTTAAGGATAATTAACATTATTTACCGTGTTGCACATTTTTCAACAACAAACAGGCACTGAAAACAGATACTAATATTAATAACATCAATCTGTTTACATACTCTAACCAAGTTTACATATTTATCACTAATGAACCCAATATGTTTCAATCTCATGTATTTTAACCATCTTCATACATTTTACCTGAATAAATCGTTTTGAAGAATAACAAATAACAAAATTCCCCAGAACAAAGTACCCAGGCCTAAAACTGCTCCTAGTTCTTGTGGCGCTAACGAAAATAAAAAGCGGTGACTTCCACCAATAGTTCTAAGACCCATGGTAAGCTCCGTCTGGTGTGAAAGCCCCTCATGAAACGTTACCCATGCTGCTTCTCTTCAGCTGAAGTGGGAAAGATCCTGGAGGACCTGACATATGCATCTTGAATTTTTACATCTCAGAAACCTGTGATTTGTCATTACTTTATTGAGCACATTTTGTATTCAATACAGAATACATTTACCTTTTCAAAAATAAATACATCATTGCCTTTTATTTGAAATATGTTTCTTATATACAAGAAAGCAAATCAAATCAGATCCGTGTTCAGATCAGTAGTGTGCATGGACTATCAACACCCCATACTGTACTGAGAACAGTACACACACTACACATACTGCACACAGTGTTTACAGCACACACTAAATCATTTGCAGATGAGGGGATATGAAAATTGAGTAGATTTGATATTAAAAGCTCTTTTTGCAGTGAGAAGGATTGTCTGAAACAGTAACCTCTTCACATTCATCTCAAAGCATCAGTGACAATCGTTTCCTCGCGATCTGGTATCTAAGCCTGTTTTTGTTTTGTTTTTTATATCTTGCAATTCTGACTTCATAACTCCCAATTATATTTAGATTTAAAAACCTTCTGTGATCAGAGCGGTTTTATTTCTGAATGAGCGGTCATGTGTCTTGTTATATTGCTCAGATGTTTGAAGGTCCTTCCACACTGAGGGCAAACGTAGGGGTTTTCTTTGGTGTGGATCCTGGCGTGCGTCTTCAGGTGCTCTCTTCGAGTGAAGCTCTTGGGACACAGGGGACATCTGTGAGGACGCTCTCCGCTGTGAATCCTTCCGTGTCTCTTCAGGTCACTCTTATGAGTGAATCTGCTCCCACACACCGGGCAGGTGAAGGGACTCTCTCCGGTGTGAACGCCTATGTGGTCGTTCAGGCCTCTCTTATAGGTGAAGCTCATCCCGCACTGACAGCATGTGAAAGGTTTCTCTCCGGTGTGGATCCTCATGTGAACCTTGAGGTTTCCCTTCTGCGTGAAGCTCTTTCCACATTCAGGGCAGGGAAGAGACGGTGTGGATCTTCTGCTTTGTGACAAACTCTTTCTGTGATCCGTCTGTGATTCGTTTATAGACTCACATCCGTTCTTCTGATACTGATGATGCTCTTCATCCAGCTCTCGACTCTCCTCTTTCACATCCATCAGCTCTGAAATGAACACGCAGACAAACATGAACCAGAAGGCACAAAAACAATTACGTGGCATTCAAGCTGCAGTTTTGACTGTGGCCTGAATGATTATTTCATAAAAGTGATAAATATTCTGTCAGTTTTATTATAAAATTAATTCAATGAATGTGTATTTGCTCATGTCTGGTGTATGTGTATATATATAGGCTTTATTTATGCTATTTTTACGAGCATGTAACAAACTTAACCTACAGGAATAATGTCTGTAACTCATAACCAGAGAACAGAAGCGGTTTCATTCAGAAGTCATTCATTATATGAAGAATGGACACCGACCTGTTTGTTCCTCAGCATTCTTTATTTCGCCTGCTTCTGGATCACTCAGGTCTTCACTCTCCTCTTTAATAAACTCCATCTCTTCAGGGTTGTTTCATGAATGGTGATGTTAAACCAGGAATTATTCCTGCTTGCGTGAATCGTTAATTACTGAATTTATTAACAAAATTATTATTTATTCTTTAATATACTCCACTCCCTGGTTATAATCCTATATATCTCTGCAGTTTTTTCCTACTGGTCTGCTCACTGTGTCATGTTTCAGAGGAATAATTGCCTGAAATAAATAAATGCAGTATAAATATTTTATTAATTATGTCTCATAACCCAGTCATTCTACAACATTTTCATGTTTTAAAGCGCATTATTAGTGTAATTATTTTAGTAGCACTTACTGTTGCTGTAGTGCATCTGTAAAAGCTTTAACTCCATCTGACCGAAAAAACAAAAACAGCAACAAACAAACCGCGCAGGCGTGCTGGTCTCGCGCAGTCTTATGACGACACAACAATCATTTCAAAATAAAGGTCTTGTTCAAACTTAATGGGATACTTCTAGCTGCTTTTGTTATTAATTAATGCGATTAACAACTTTTTTTTTATTATTTTGCGTTATATTTACGCAACCGGTATAAAGTCAATTCCGAGTGGAGTTTCGCTTGCCAGACTAAAATTATGCCGTGACATATTTTACATTTTTTTTTATTTTTATTATTTTTTTGCAGAACAAAAACATATTTGACACTATAAATGTTCATAAATTCTATAGTAACAACTACATACACTATGTCAATTG
>JAUMHQ010000045.1:562570-577402 GCA_032361165.1 Enteromius paludinosus | reverse complement strand
ATACTGTTATTCACGTACTATATAGTAGGGAAGTAAGCGATTTCGGACGCAGCGTATGTGTTTTGTGTCTGTTTTCATATCCGGATTTCCCAGAATGCACCTCTCCCCCACAGCTGTTGCTAGTTCGGTTCAATCAGTACCACCTGTATAAATACCGGTCTGTTTGTCTGTCTAGTCACGGTTCATTGTCACTGTTATCCCAGCTCTAGCCTGTCGTCTGCATTGTTGTCTGTTTCTCTGTTTGGATTTACCTGTTGCCGACCTGTTGCTGTTTCACGGATCTTTGCCTTGCCTTCTGCTTCGGACACTGTTGACATGGTATCTGACCTTCGCTTTGGATACGGATTATTCTCTTGTCTCAGCCTACGTTGTTTCTGTTTGCCGGTGTTTGAGATTGTCTGTTTTGACCAAGAGCCTGAATAAACCTTCTTCGCATATGAACCTGCACGCTTCTCACGCCCTCATTCATGACAAAAACATGTTGTTTTTTTAAGATCACACATTTATGTCTGTTAATTCACTTTTTATACCTTTGATGCATGTCCACTACAGGAGACATATACGTAACTCCCTCGAAATATAACATTGTGACAAAAATGTTTAACTTGTGTAAAAGTAAAAGCAAACATATAAAAAAAGTGATACATTTTATATTTTAGGATTCTTTGATGAATGGAAAGTTATTCAAAATAAGAATCTTTTGTAGCATTATAAATGACTTTACAGTCACTTTTGATCACTTTAATGCATCCTTGTTGAATAAAAGTATCAGTTATAGAGACTCAAACCTCTGAAGGGTATGAATGTTCTTTTCACTGTCGTTATCACTGCTTGCTTCAGTGTGTGTTTCTGATTGGTCGATAAGAAGCAGTGGGTGTGGCCCAGAGAAACCTCAAGGTGTACAGTAGCAAGTTGGCGGATCTTCACTGAAATCTAGTAATACACAGGTAATAATTACATTACATGCATTCACTTTTTTCATTTCTGAAAACTAGCAAATGCAGACAGATTGTAAATAATTGGCCTGCATCAATATAATCATGAAGCACACACTCCCACAGACAGCTTTAAATATTATGAAAGCTTTGGGAAAAAAGACAGCGCAAATGGATAAGACTGCATAAAAACACCATTACAGGGTATATTTGTAGTAATGTGTATCCCTTAACATAGACCTGTGTTCCAGTTTAATATAGTTAACAAAAGCAGATTGTTGGATTGTATAATGAACAGTTGTATTTTCATCTCTCTCTTTAGTCAGGCTGGTCCTGTCCTTCCTGTACGTTCATGAATAAGTCTACGAGACCCGGCTGTGAAATCTGCAGCACTGATCGACCCAATCCTCCCAATCACAGCAGCGTTCAGCAGGTGATTTCACTCACAACTACACCTGTTCACTGAGACCCTCTGAGAGCTGATGTTTACTCTGTTTCTGTTTCAGGAGAAAGGAAGAAAATCTTACCAGTGAAAGAAAAGAAAATCTGGACAATGCTTGCTTCCAGCTTTGTGTGATGAGTGAGGAAGGCTCTCTTCTTTTCCAGCATGACTGTGTGTCAGTGCACAAAGCAAGGTCCATAAAGACACATCTGGATGAACACGGAGCCCTGGACCCCATCCAACAGCTTTGAGATGAACTGGAATAAACCAGATCTTCTCATCAAACATCAGTCCCTGACCTCACAAATGCTCTACTGGATGAATGAGCAAGAATACCTGTTTGAGACACAACTCCAAATGGGATGTTAATTCTGTAGATAATTTTCATTCCTCTCCTGTGGTGAGAAGTTGAGTCATCCATTTATCCCAAAACATCTTCGATAATGTCTCAACCCACTCTTGGGACTTTGCTCCTAGAAGCAATATTTCCATATAGGACCAAGAATTCAGGTTTAATAACTAAACACAGATATGCTCAAGGATTGGTTTTGAACATTCAGCTAACTGTGAAAATCTTGACTTCAGTTCAGACCAGGAAAGACAACTAACCAGGAGAATTAGAAAATACACACAATTCAGGATCATAACGCTGATTAACAACAATGGCCTTCCTGAAAGAGATAAGCCCACTGATGAAGAAGCATTATCTCTCTGGAATTGATGTTTTATCAAGACGTGCTGCACAGATCACAGCTGAAATACAACAGGTGGGTATTACTTTGATAATAGTCTCTTATAATCTATTCTTTTATAGCATTAATATGGTATCATCTTACACTAGACAGCATGTATAGATCGGTTGCATGCCCTTATTTGTGGAAAACCTATTGCCTTTTATTTAATTTACTTTCATTTATTGAATTACTTATTTTATTTATTTATTTATTTTTCTTGTAAAAACTAATTCAACAGAACTGCATTTTATTCTTAATCATATTTTTTTTAAGCAGTAATCTGATTTTATGGGTACACAAGGAAACATTAATTATTTTTGTGACAGATTTTTATATAAACTTATTTTAGGAGAGAAGAAGCTATAATGAGGTGCTTGATCTGTCTTCTGGAGATCTGCACAGAGGAGGAATAAAACCCATCACCTTTGTTCGTCAAGTGGGTAGAAGATTTATTTATATTTATAAAACTAAATTACTGATTAGGACTCAAACGCACTGATCTTACGGTCTATATAAGGATTTATTAAACACATTTTTTCTGATTCATGCTATTTCACTGACAGAGGTTTATTTATAAAGCACATTTCATACACAAGAGTACTTCAAAGTGCTCTTTACAAAAAAGGAATAAAAAAATCATCTTAGTGCTATTATATATATATATATATTCAGTGAGCATATCTGTAATGTATTTAGGTACTATAGGCCATTGAGTAATTTATAAACGAGTAAAAGTACTTTAAAATATATCCTAAATGTAACTAGAAGCCAGGACCTGAGGACTGCTGTGATGTGCTCTGATCTTCTGGTTCTGCTGCTGATAAAGACATGAACAAGTTTCTCCAAGTCTTGACTGGAAACAAAACGTCTAATTCTTGCAATGTTTTTGAGATGATAGTATGCTGATTTAGTTACTGAAACTAAAATCTGTCTCCAGAATCACACCAAGATTCCTGACGTTAGTTTTAGTTGTTCGACCCCTAGAGTCAAGGTATGCATTCTTCAGAACTTCAACTTTGTTTCCAAATGCAGTTACTTCAGTTTTCTCCTTGTTGAACTGAAGAAAGTTTTGACGTATCCAGCTGTTAAATTCATCTGTGCATTGGCAGAGGGGGTCAACGAGGCAGTAGTCTTCTTGAATGGATTTTGCTTGATAATCCTCATGAGGCTGCGGTTCTCTCGGTTGTTTTGTGCATCTTTTTCTTTCACACTTCTTCCTTCCACTCAACTTTCTGTTAACATGCTTGGAAACAGCGCTCAATGAACAGCCAGCTTCTTTGGCAATGAATGTTTGTAGCTTACCCTCCTTGTGAAGGGTGTCAATGATTGTCTTTTCTTGGCAACAGTCAGATCAGCAGTCTTCCCCATGATTGTGTAGTCTAGTGAATCAAGCTTAGAAGCTCATTTACTATCGGAATGTGAAGAGACTTTCAACCACAACAGAAAATGTTTTTGAAGACAATCACCTATAGCACCTTTGATCTACTACAGTCTGTGTGCATTTTTTTTTATTTAATACACAATTTGAGTTGATTAACTAAAATAAATTAACTTTTCCACAACATTCTAATTTATTGAGATGCACCTGTACAAATTGCGTTCTGGTGGCGAAGTGAGTCGTACTGAGTCTTACATTGTAGGAAGTGGTTCCTGGTCCTGGGAACAATGTTGGTGAATGTGTCTGTGGAAATCAACAGACATGAACAGAGTTATTCTCATGATCCTGCATCATTCCTGAGCACCACTATCTCCCAGGACCTGAAGTGGAACACTCACATTGGCTCCCAGCAGAGGTTGTGCTTTTTTTGTCAGCTGAGGAAGTACAACCTACCACTGGAGCTGCTGAAAAAGTTCCACTCTGCTATCATTGAATCCATTCTCTAACTGTCTGGTTCAGTTCAGCTACCAAATCTGAAATCAGTATACTACATAGGGTTGTTCACAGTCATCCAAATTATGTTTTCCTTTTTCGTACTTAGTATGGAAAGACCTTATAAATGCAAGCCTGCAGAAAGACCTTTCTCCTGGGTAATGGTACCGCTTATTGAAATTAGAATGGCTCCAGCGTCACAGTCAGCAGAGAGTTTAGTCTTCTTCAGTTTCTCCAGCATTTCAGCAAACACCACGTTCTTAAATAAAGCAGGTCTTGGACTGAAGGTCTGTCTGCACTGAGGGCAGCTGTAGACTCTCTTCTCATCCTCCTGATCCCAGCAGTCTGTAATACAGCTCTTACAGTAACTGTGTCCACACTGGATGGTCACTGGATCCTTCAGGAGATCCAGACACACTGGACACATAAACACCATTTTACTGCCTGAATATAGAGACACAAACCCACAACATCTCAACTGCACATCAGTTTCTCTTTCCCTGGACTCATGAGTTGAAATAGTTTCCTGGTTCTGTATTTGTGTGATGTTTGTAAAGCAGGTTCCTCATACTGTGCACCCCTACTTCCTTGGCAGTCAAAAGGTGTGATTAAAAAAATTCCAGCGCTGTGTATGACATTAAAGTACAGCGAGAGCATTTCAGTCTGTGCAGCGCCGATTCAAGTCAAACAAACATTATTCTTTTAGATTTATTGCATTTGAATGAGGAATGAGTGAAACTACAAAGATTGCAATGTTAACAAAAGTTTAATAAATTAAAAATTGTGTTCAGTTCAGTGCTGTTGTTATCATCGAGTCAAAAACAGAAGTCAAACAATAAAATATTGGTTCTTTATATCGGGGATCAGGCACATAAACATGCAAATAATCAGTATGGGTATCAGTTATGAAAAAAATCTAATTACTTTTGTTTACAGGTCCTTGCTGCCTGCTTCTATCCAGCCCTTTTGGAAGATGACAGTCTGCCATTAGATGTTAAACAAAGGGCCGAAAGTCTCCTTAGAGAATGTGATGGTGGAAGCATAGGTGAGCTTACCTGCACAGTGAATATACTGCCAAACCTTTAAACTGTCAGAAAAAAAAATTCACATTATGAAAGTTGTAAGAGATGAGCACAAAGTTATCAGAAAAATAACTTCAAATGTTACGGTTAGATGTTAAAACTTTAGCATTGACTAAATATAAGCCTTCAATTTCAATGGGTTAGAGTTTTTAACAATGTGGACAGGTCTGTTTAAATATTCATTAACATATAAGAATTCTTTTGTGTGTGTGTGATACTCATGTGGTGAAAATCTCCTCAGGCTCATATACAGATTCAAGTGGAATCGCCAAAATTAAACACTGTGTGTCTCGGTTCATTACCAGGAGAGACGGAGGAGTTCCTTCCTCTCCCGACAACATCTTCATCATGTCTGGCTCACAGATGGCTCTCATGGTTCGGTCAACAAAAAGCATTTATTGTCATAAGAATAATTTCAATTAAAAGTGTATTATTTGACATGGTACATGTTGTGAGTGAATGTTTTCTCTGTAGATGATGCTGAAGCTGCTGATTAGTAGCGAAGACTCATGTCGGACTGGTGTGCTCATTCCTGTACCCACCTATGCTTCATTTACTCTGGCTCTGGAAGAACAGGGAGCTGCCATCATACCGTACCATCTGTGTGAGGAGCAGGGCTGGACGCTGCAGGTGGAGGAGCTTCGCAGGGCACTTCATACAGGCAGAAAGACCTGCAATACAGTCGCACTTTATATCTGCAACCCAGGGAATCCAACAGGTACAGTTAGAAATTATTCCTAGTATTGCAAGAAATCTGTGCGATCTGACTTGGTTGAGACCTGTTTACCTTGACATTCTTCTCTTATCATTATTATTATTACAACATCTCTCAAGACTGATGTAATAATTGCAAAGTTGTTGTTTTTTTACTATTGATGACTATAGATTCTCCATCTTCTAAGTTCAAGAGTTTGGGTTTCATCCTTATAGTGGATTGTTCTTTGAAACACATTCATAATATGACTTGGTCCTTATTTTACTTTGGCTGTTTTGACTGTTATGGCTTTAAAAAATAAAATGCATTTTGCTGTCCAATATTGAAAACAAGAAAAGTAGCTCCTTGGATCTAGAAACAGATGAATGAATGTTGCTTTGAATATTAGGTCACATACAGAGTAGGAAATCCATAGAAGAAGTGATCCGCTTTGCTGCAGAAGAAAAGCTCTTAATACTGGCTGATGAGGTGAGTTGATCTCAGCTAACATAAGAGCTTTCTGTCAATAAAAATACTTTTCTTTCTAAATATCTAGATCAGGTGTGTCCATTCCTGGTCAGTGATGCATCACATCTGAACCTGCTAATCAAGGTCTCCAGGATCACTAGTAACATTCCGGAAGTGGTTCTGAAGGAGCAGGATTGGAAACCCCAGCTCTAGAACCTTCCTTTAACATGTTTGGTCATTTGTTTCTCTTCAGGTGTACCAGAGCTGTGTGTATGGAGATGATACGGAGTTTTATTCCTATAAGAAGGTGTTATCAGAAATGGGCTCTACTATTTCCAGCACCGTGGAACTGGCCTCCTTCAACTCTGCATCTAAGGGCTTCATGGGAGAGTGAGTAGCCTGTTGTGTTTCTTAAACGTTATTAGGGTCCATTATCTGCTTGCTTTCTTCTTCTTCCCCACTGGGAATCTATGGCAAGGCCTGTGAAAGGTATATGGAAAATGATGACCACTGGCTCCTATAGTGGTGATTCTGAATAGCAACCTGACCAACTCTGTGGTCTCTAGGACAAACTCTATAGCGCTGGCACCAGTTCAATTTCCTTCAAAATGGTTATAACTCTTCAACCCCTTGTGTAGAAACAAAATTGTTAGTCACCAACTCTTACTTGATTTCTATGCAAGTATGATTAAACCGTATCATCCCCCACATTAATATTACTCTCAACTCTAATTGAACTAATAATGGGAGTGGGTTTGACGGTTGCATTTTTTTCAAATCACCAAATGAATTAAATCATGGCAGACCTGTGTTAGTCATCTTCTTGCGTCCAGGTGTGGTTTTCGCGGAGGCTATGTGGAGCTGGTGAATCTTGATCCTGCGGTGAAGGAATACGCTTGTAGACTTTTAACCACTAGGTCCTGCCCGCCTGTTGTTGGACAAATTGCCCTTGACCTCATGGCAGATCCTCCAAAACCTGGAGATCCTTCCTTCCCCACCTTCTCTGAGGTTGGTGTGCTCTAAAGTAGTACTCCATTATGCCATTTAAAATGCAATAGTTGTAAAAAAATGATTATCAAAATGAGTCAAAATGAAATTGCCAATTACTGTATGTTACCGGTCAGCCAATACTGTTTGTCTGTGATATAGTGGGCAAACTCGCCAGGCAAATATATTTTTCTTTGTAATGTTATTGCTGAATGACTAAGCTTGCCAACGAGCAGAGAACTTACACTGATAAAATATAGAAACTGAAACCAATAGTTGGTTTATTTAGCAAGCAATCGGTTTTATTTTTTTTCGTCTTCTGTCAAATGTACCTATAGTTTTAGAATATATGTGACACTGGACCACAAAAGCAATTTTAAGTTGCAAGGCTGTATTTGTAGCAATAGACAAAAATACATTTTGTGGGTCATAATTATCCAAAATGTTCTTTTATGCCAAAAATCCTTATACTTCATTTATTATTTATTAATATGCATAAGAACTTCATTTGAACAACTTCAAAAGAGTGATTTTCTCAATATTTAGATTTTTGTGCACCCTCAGATTCCATTGAACATTGTCCGTTCCTAACAAACCATACATCAATGGAAAGCTTGCAGCTTTCAGACGACGTTTTGAAAAATTGACATTTTGTGGTCTAGGGTCACGTATAATCAAAAACACTTCACAAAAGGGTCCATTAGAAAATTGAAGAAGGGGTGGAACTGAACTCAGTAAGAGGCTAGCTCTGGCGTTTCTTGTTTTAAAGACTCACTAAATAGTCACATGTATAGACCTGATATAAAAGAAATGATAAAAGTGCTTTATTAGTAAATGATAATAGTTAAACCAATTATTAATCTATTAAATGTCTTGATTTATAATTTGACCAAATTAATGTTTTCTATCAGGAGGTCCAGTCCATTAAAGACATGATATGTAAAAACACCGCTCGGATTCAGGAGGTCATTTCTGAGCTGCCGGGGGTCAGCTGCCAGCCGCTGAAGGCCGGGTTTTTTATCTTCCCATCTCTACACTTCCCTCCAAAGGCAATAAAATTGGCCAAGGTGAGAATCTGAGTATTACATCTGCAAATGACTGAATTGAAAGAAAGAAGTAATGCGTATCCATGAGCTCAAGCTTAAAAGAGGCTCAATAAAAACCACTGGGTTCCTCGGGTAACCTTTCTGTGAACAGAATTGTAACCATTACGCAAGGATATAAAACTGCATTACAGGCCAACAAAAAGTATTATTTAAGCAAACCGTGCCATAAATTCTGTCTCAGTGGTGAACAATGCATTACTCAGACTATTTCCTATTAAAGTTATTTTCTTCTTATAGAAAAATCAGATAGAACCGGACATGCTGTACTGTTTGCAGCTGCTGGAGGAGAGCGGTCTGCATGTGCGGCCAGGCTGTGAATACGGTCAGAGAGACGACAGCTATCACATCAGGTTTGTGCACTGGACTCTTATTAGTCACGTGAACGCTACACTCGTAATCATGCTGGAGAATGGGAATGTGTCGATTACAGCCACAGTAAGCATCCAGAAACGTGTAAACGATAGTCTTCATCGCATCTCTGTGAAATATGCTTCTTATTGTTTCTCAGGATTTTGGTGGCAGCTCATGAGAACATAATGGAAGACGCTCTGCAAAGGCTGAAGACGTTCCACATGAGATTCATGAAGGAGTTTTCTTAGTGTTCCCTTCAGATTATCAGATCGGTTTAACCCTTGAATGCATGAATGTTTCAGCAGGCAGATCGGTCTTAGTATTGTAAACGGTCTTGATGTTTTTATTACAATCACCAAAGTAGAAGAATACAGCACTTGCTCAGGTGTTTCGAGCAACTGCTGCCCATCATCATCATCAGGTTACTTACACAGGTATTATATCTGGGATCTGAAAACAATAATCTTAAAACATGACAGTTTTTGTCAGATTTGCGGTATAATCTACTAGAACTGATCATTTCAGAATAAAATCCAAATGATTATCATATGTCGACAAACATGTTTATAGTACATCAATCATTCGAGAAGTATTTGAATATTAGGCTTGCATTATATTTTATAGTGAAAGAAAACAACAAAAAAGGGTCAGGTGTTGTCGTAAATCTGCAGGGGTTTAGAGATGTTTTGTTTGTGTTCGAGGTCTAAATGTGTTCCAACTATATTTCTGTGAACATTTCTTAGTAGTAATGTGAAAAACACTGTACCGTATTAAGTGCAGACAGTAAATATACATTGTCTCCATTATTAAATGCTGTCGGTATATAAAGTGATGTGTGCAAAAAGTAGTTTTTAAGGCTTAAGAAAAACAATGTGAGGCACTGTATTGATTCGTCAAAATTAAATGTGCAGAAAATGAGCACTGAAATTACTCCGGGGGTGATCAAGACATCTTTAATCGGACAATAAATTAAATCGCAGTGTAATATTATTGTACATGTCCCACAGACACACAACATACAGTCAACATGTTCTTGTTTGATCCACTTCAGATGTTGAGTGCTCCAGTTTTATAGCAGTTTTCATAATAATCAGACAACGCTGGATTTAAGTTGGACACATTTTTATGTACTCACCCTCACAGCTCGATAGTATTTCTGTCTCCAAAACTTTACAAGGTGTAAAATACCTTATTTACATAGTCCTCTAATGAGAAATAAGACCATTCTCTTCACTCGATGCATCATGAGAGAGTCACTGTGGAGATGACGGACTGTCCGAGTTCATGTGTTCTGTGCTGATCTCGTCCTGATCTCTGATAGACTCTGACCCGGAGTTATTGAGCAGCTCCACGAGTAAAGCGAGCAGCTCTCTGTCCTGACAGTGGTCTGAGGAGGGCTGACTCTGAGAGCGGTGCAGGCTGCGGTGGATCATGGCCTGTAGGGAAGTGCGCAGATCCCACAGTAGCTCCCAGACGTGAGGGGAAAACTCCCAGCGGATGAGTGTGTGACCCGGCAACACCACCTCCACACTGTCTCCAACCACTACACAAAAATAAATCATCACCGCTGCATCCACAAAACATTTCAGCCCAAACATGCATTCGAACGGCAGTACCTCTCTCGCTGACGTCACAGTCGGTCAGCAGCAGCAGCGCCAGAGGATGAACCACAGAAGAGTCTCGGATGAACACCTGACCGTTCGATTTGACCGCAGAGAAGAAGGTGAGCCAGCGACTCGACAGGTCCCGATTTCCTCTGAATCACACACGACTTCAGATCAACACGAGAAACACTTCAAGATCGAACGGTGAACAGATACTCAAACACAGTGCGTTATATATTTATATTTTATTAGTTAAAAATATTCTTCTATAGTGCAGATGTGGCGTGTTTTACTATCCGTATGTGACCCCTCTCGTGTTTGTACCTGTTGACGGAGGAGCGGTGCAGAACCACAGGCCCACTTTCTGTACGGTACGAAAGATTCTCTGCCCGAAATCTTCCACTTTTGGTCACTGTGCCTTTTTTCACCTGAAGAACAGCAGAAACATTGCAGAAGCGAAAGCAGAAATTGTGTTTGTGTGTGCTGGGACTCATATAAACACTGACATTAAAAATACTGCTCATTTAAACCAGTGAAACCGCTCACGCATGCCTGTGTGAAACCACGCTTCCAAACACACCCGACCCTAGTGCGACTTCAACTAATGCAATACTTCTCAAAAAATGCTTGCATCTTTAAATAATACCTACTGTAATATTAATCACAATACAGCTATTTTTTGTGTATCGTTGTCAATAAGAACAAAAGATGGAGTGTTCAATATGAATATTCACAAAGACGGAACGCCTACAACTTCAGAAGCAGGAAGAAGAGCTTAATTAACAAATCTCAAAACTAGACATTCTGACTCATTCTGTCAGCACATGAATGCTAAACGCGCACACACACACACACACACACACACAGAATACTGAAAGGTGTGCTGCACCTGTATGAGGTGAGGATAGAGCCCGGCGACCAGGACGGCTTTCACCAGCTGCTCCTGCTGACTGTGCCGATTCAGAGCAGACGTCACACGCAGACATTCAGAAGAACCATCCACCAGACCCGCTTCACACAGGTTCTCCCCGAACTGCTGCATCAGGCCTGAGACACACACACACACCAGCCACATAACTGAGAGCATTCTATAATTCATCCTCAAGCACTTATGTCATTCCGAAACGGCCGAAATACAGTTTACACAGGCAGTAGAGAAACACAAATGCTTTCTGTGTCTTCACACCTGTGACTCACGCAGCATTTACCCCTTTTTATTCATTTAAAAATCTTATTTCAATACATCACTGAATAAAATGTATGAGAACATAAAATAATAATACAAATCAGACACAAATTTAATTTCATTAATCATTTCTACAAGTACATGTGACCTTAAGTGTCAAGAAAGACACCTGGCCAATATTTACATGAACTCAGCATGCTTGTAATAAAATGAAATGGCCTCAACAGTTGTATGACTTTTCATCTAATAAAACTGAATTTATAGTTTCCTATGTCAGTGATTCTCAGCTAGGTGCGAAAACACATCAGTTCTGTGCGTCTCACCGTGTATGAAGTACAGACTGCCTCCAGACAGAGTGTATTTCTCCAGAAACCGCTGCCTGCGCTCCTTGCCCTGCTGCTCTTTCCAGCTCTGAACGACTCGACTGAAGACCAGATGATCGCTGCAGCTGGAGCCGCTCAGATCCGCCTTGGCCTGACCACAGGAACAAACACAAGAGCACAGAGCAGTGAGTCGGTGGATGAACGCTGGCACAGAGCAACCGAATCAGCTCTCCGAGACGCTCTCTGACCTTGGAGACGAGGGCCCGGTTCTGCATGCTGTTATAGAAGGGGTCTCGCGTCAAACAGGCCGCCACAGACAGAACGGGAAGAACGCAGGAAAACAGAGCCGAGAGAACCAAAACCTTCCCCAGACGCGGGTCACACGACATGCAGGCCACGCGCTCGCCCAGCGGGGTCAGGTTCTCAGCAGTGTCCAGCACACCTGACCCACAGAGAGAAGAGACAGAGCTGCAGTGTACCACACACACAACACATGAGAAACCTGAGACTTACACATCATCTGAATAAATAAGCTTTCCTCAGCAAAGAAACCCTGACAAAATCACAATCAGCTGTCCAAACGAGGTTCTCAGTGCATATTATTAATCAAAAATGAGTGCTAATATATTTACGGTCAGAAATGTTTAAAATGTCTTCATAGAACATAATCTTTATGTAATATCCTACTGATTTTTGGCATAAACAAACATTCTATGAGTCAAAATTAAAATTTATTTATTTTCTTTTATGCTAAAAATCATTAAGATATTAAAGATCATGATCCATGAAGATATTTTGTCGATTTTCTACTGTTAATACATATTAAAACACTTCAAAACCTGATTTTTGATTAGTAATGCATTGCTAAGAACTTCATTTGGACAACTTTAAAAAGGTGATTTTCTCAATATTAAAATTTTTTATTTCAAGCCAAATATTGTCCTCTCCTAACAACCCAGACATCACTGGAAATATTTATTAAGCTTTCAGATGATGTGAATATGACTGATCATTTCACCCGCTTTTTTTTTTAAATGGACCGTGAATCCAGAGTCACTTTTGACAGCTCTACTTTATAAAAGATGAAAACCCTTACCAATATCCATCAGGTTCTTCACAGCGACTCGGACTGCTTGTCTGTCCGGGGAATCAAGCACTTGTGACAGGAAGTCCACGGCCTGCATGAGGAAGAACAGCAATGTGTTTTCAAATAATAGCCTCTTCTCTGAATTTTAAAGCAGATCCCGTAGATCTCGGTTTGCTCACTTTGCTGTCAGGACAGTGGATCTTGGCCTGTATGACGACGCTCTCCAGAGGAGTGCGCAGGATCTCTGGGACAGGAAACTCAGACATTCTCTCCAGCTGTTCTCGAGGGTAGAGGTGGTATGAATGACCCGGCTGACAGCGGCCCGCTCTTCCTCTTCGCTGAGTGACGTTAGCTTGTGAAATCCAGACCGTGTTCAGACCAGACACCTGAGAACACACAATCACACACACATTCATCGGCTGCGCTGCCGCTTTGCTAACTTCACTCTTATAATGCATTCAACAACTGAATACGGTTTGAGAAAGAAAGGTTGGAAACGTAACTCCCTACTGCAGCACACATTTTTAAACCTACACATTTATTATAAAATAGACGTATCTACACGTTCAATCAATCTAAATTGTGTGAGATATGGGCTAAATAAAGCATTTTTCTTAATTATTATTTTTTCTTAAGATTACAAGTACTGGTTTTAACAATCCACTTCAGACATTCCACTAACTACAAGTAACTACATGTCAACTAAGTCTTACTAACTCCATGTCTCCTGACTCGGACTGTTAGAGTAGGGTTAGGGTTATAGAAGTTGACATGTACTTGCAAAGTTTCTGATAGTCAGTACGTACTGTAAGATATTAAGCAGACAGTCTGATACTCTAATAGTCTAAAAACTGAGTATCTGGGCATGAACTGAGTTCACATGAGCTGTGCTGAATGCCAGGAGCAGACACCAAGGCCACCCAGAAGGGTGAAGTCACCTCCAAATAATGGGAGGCCTTTTTTGAAAGGAGGGCACAGTTGCCAACATCAGATAATGAACAAGGAGGGCTACAAGATAATGGTGGCTGACCAATCAGGCATCAAACAAAAAATAGAAGGTTACAGTCTTTGATAGAGAGAAGAAAAAAATATCAAATGTGGTGTATTAAACAGAGACCAGAGGCATCTCTGCTTTGTTCTTCTGAATAATAAAGTTTTTTCTTTGACATCTGAAACTCTGCTGTTTTGAGCCTGTCTGATTGCACCGACTGAGACCCTCTATAGGCCACGGCATAGCCTGGATTGGACTGGGGTCCAGCGTCCTGGAGGGCCGTTGCGGGCGAGGGGCCTGGTTGACATGCAGACTAATCAGAAATTTAAGCCGGCTAAGGTAAGCTTACAAAGATTGGATATAAGATTGTTTGCGTGGTTGACTTGGGTTGTGATGGGGATCTAGGATAGGACCTCACCAAAATCAACGCATTTAAGAATATTTAACATAAAATAAGCGTGTATAGATTGAGGAGATTCAGATGTCAAAGGATACACCCATTAGTAGAATAAAAGAGAGCAGTGTTTGTGTGTTATCTGTGAGTGTTGATACACTTCAGCATTATAGGTTTGTCTGAAATCACTGCACGGTTAATTCTGGAAAATATGTACCTATGTAAATACTATTTGATAGAACTAGAGAGAAAACTCAAGTAACTGTAAACGGGTTTAGGAAGAGAGTATGCTGAATGGAGTATGTTAAGAGTTGAAAGAACAAAAAAAATACTCCAAGAAATTGGTTTGGACAAAGTGTCGGCACTGAGATCTAAACCACGAAACTCAATCGTTAATAAATAGAAAGAAAGATTGATTGTGTTCTGTAAAAGACAAGATGCAGATTGGCCGTTTAGCTTCTCTCTGTTGAGTGTGTGTGTGTGTGTGTGTGTGCGCGGGTTTGTGCGGGTTTATGTGGTTTATGAGGACACAAATGTGTATAATGACATGGGTATGACAGGTATTACAATATGTAGGT
>JAUMHQ010000045.1:526845-536847 GCA_032361165.1 Enteromius paludinosus | reverse complement strand
CACACACACACACATCATCTGACCTCCGCTCACTCGCTGGTGAGATCACACCTAGTGTTTGTTTATTACCTTATGACCAAAGCTGTCATTTTTCACACAATATTGTTTTGGTGTCGAGAAAGAACAATGCTGGCAGCGTGCAATAAGTGTACCGCTCATGCACAGCTTGCACAATCTATTCTTAACTACCCCTTCTGCTAAACGGAATCAAAAATAATTGAAACACTGTTTTCTTATGCGTCCTGTGTTCGTTCGGACAGCAGTGATTTAATACACTCCGGTTTGAGCAAACGTTGTAGACCTGTTCCACGGCTCTGCCTCGCAGGTGTGCGGTCTCCGTGAGCGCTGCTGTACCTGTAGAACAGCCTCTATGAGGGTGATGGTTTTGCCGGTGCCTGGAGGACCGAACAGAGCGTACGGCGTGGGGCGACATTCTCCGCTCAGGATCCGTTTGACCGCCTCTTTCTGAGCCGGATTCAGCTGAGCGTTGAAGAACTGGCCCGGGTTCGGGACACGCTTCGCTGTCAGATCTGAAACACCACACACACACACCTAAAAATCACACAATGGAAATACAGCTGCAGCAATATTTGAGCTAATGGACAAAGAGTGACAGAGAAAGGTTGAGCTAAGCTCACACGCCGCAGGTAAGGTAACACAGGTTTCACAGGTACATCACTGTAATATATAGCACTAATTACACACACACACACACACAAATGAGAACTAAATGAGTGATTTTTGGATGTTTTCTCAGTCACCTGGTTTCGTTTGTGTGGCCACAGACACCATCTCAGCGGTCAGCACTGAACAGACGTCTGTTTTCTGGCTCTGCTCATCCTCCTGACCACATCATCAGAACAAACACTCAAACACATGATCATATACCACCGACTGATGAATGAATGATCACGTCACCTCTTGAAGAGGCTGATCCTCGTCCCTCCACTCTCCGCTCCACTGAGGCGGCTGCAGCACGAGCATGCTGGGAAACAAAACTCCACCCACACAACACCACACCTGAACTACTGCTGCTCCACACACACCACCTCTAAACCTCCTTCACTTGTGGGCTGCTCTTCTTTATTTGTAATGAACACACTGCTAAACACGACTAATGACTGACTGCGATAGCTCTCACACACCCGGTACTGTTGAACGGCTAGCCAGTGGATCAATATTTGTGTTTGTCAATGTCTACTTGTATTAATATATCTATTAGCAGCTGTGATGATACTTCACTTCTGTTCCAGTGTGCTCTTACTGTTGTCTCCGAAGTGTTTGACCTGCTCCAGAGCGCAGTGACACCTCCTCATGGTCAGTCTGCACAGAGCGGGTTATTCCGTGAGGTTTCTGGGTTAATCGTGAAGCGACGGCTCTATGAAGAGCAGCGCACCTGTTGAAGGTGAACTCCACGTCCAGAGGCTCTCCCAGGTAATTGTTCTGGAAATCAGCATTCGCTCGTAAACTCACGTCCTCGCCGTTGATCTGTGAGAGTCCAAGCACAGAGCACTTGACTGACAGCTGTCAATCAATCAGGACAAGGCTTTCACACCACGTCAAACACAAGACGACAATCATACAGATCTGCAACAACCAGCGGACACACGACGGGAGCGAAACAATAAACTGAGCACTAACGTACTCCAGTGCACATCACTCAAGACGATAATCAACACATTGAGAAGCAAAAAGACATTAAAAGTAATTTTTAATTAGATTAAGTATCAGCTTCGTTATAAAACAAGCTTTTATTTCCCACTAACTCACTTCATTTTGTTCAGTTTCTTTGGAACCAAAACTTTACATATGTTTTTTTTAATGCAAAATAAACCTGAAGTTATGGATGTTACTATATTTAAATTGGAAAAACACCACAAAAATAAAATTTTTTTACATTTAATGCCATGAACTTGAGGTCAATTTTCTTCTCTTTCTGTTCCGGTTGAGATATTATGATATTTTAGTTTTTTATTTTTAATTTAACAAGGGATGAAATACCTCGGTGACATAGGAGATGTACTCGATAACAGTTCCTCCACTACAGGGCTTCCTCAGGAGAACTCGGTCGCCTACAGGACAAACAAACAGCAGAACGTCATTCTCTCACAAAAAAGAAAAACAATTAAACGCCACTCTCTTCTTTCCTTTAATGGAGTGGTTTCTTCTTAAAAGTCTTGTAACTCAATTTTTTCAGCAAGTACTGACCCTCGCCTTGTATTTTTAATGTAATATTTTATTAACAGTGTTGGGGAAATATATTTTTAAAAGTAACACTATGAGCCTTACTCAATAAAATAAATAAGTAGCTAATTACGTTATTTTGCTAATTTTAATAGAAAGTAATGTGCTCCTTAATTTTGAGCTCCTTTTTAAATCTGCGCAGGGCTTGCTTGTTTTTAATATAAAATGGTTATTTTTTTTCCAAATGTAAAAGCCCTTCACAATAAAAGTGAACCGCGTCAGATCAGAAGATGTAGTACAGTAGAGGACCGCTCCGACTAATCACATGAAGAACAGGAGCAGCGTGAGAAAGATCCACACGGTTCAGAAATCACTCAAATCAAACACAAATGTGTCATTTTTACTCCGTGTGGATGAATCGGATCATCGGAGGCCAGCAGCAGAGACACTGGGTACGAAGAAGGTTTTTATTGATTCTGAGGAGCACTGGGTAAATACATGTTTATATTTAGTCTAGAACTACAGTAAGATCATGTTCACACAACGCTCTGATTTCTCTCAACATGGCAACCCCGGAGCTGTCAGTCACTACTCCAGAGACAGAGGAACTGCAGACACTTATTGATTAAAGTAACTCTGATATAACTACTCAAAAAGTAATGCGTTACGTGACTGGAAAGGTGTAACTCGTGTTACCCCCAAACACTGCTGATTGAGTTCATTTCTATTATAGTCGTGAGGTACGAGGGTCCTGACCGAGGAAGAGGTTGGGGCGGCCCTCGGCGAGGCCCGGCACCTCCAGGTGTAGATACACAGCTCCTTTCCTGAGGATGGCGCCGGTGAGACTGAACTCCCGGATCTCTCTCTCGGCCTGCAGCTCCTCCAGCCACAGAAGAGCAGAGAAACGCGGCAGCATCGACGACAGGCTCAAGGGCTGCACACACACACAGATTAACAGAGAGAGGGGAATACATCCACACAATCCTGAGAGTCAACACCGGAGAACACAAGCTTATGAGACGCCAGGTGACATCAGTGTTTAGACACAATCACAACTATTACCAACCTCTTAATAACGGGTCAATCAGTTATTGACAGATTATCGACAGGCCAATTTTAAAACTAAACTAAACTGTTCAAGCTAAGAACTGTGTACACATTCTCAAGATTTTAAATTAAGTGAGTTTAGTGTTAGTTTTTTTGGCTTGGGATTGGTTTCAATGATTCAGAGTTGACTCTTTCTTTTGAGAGACAGTAACTTCATACACTGGGCACTTCTAGATTTAAACCTTTGCAGAGGATGTTGTCATTCACAGAATTGAAAACGTCATGAATCCTCCACAGTGAAGAGGACATTACCTCTGCCAGAGCCGGCTGGGCGAGCAACAGGTCCCTCTGACCTTCCACACAGTCCCTGAGAGCCTGAGGAACACCGTAGCTCCCCAAGAAGTTTGGAAGATGCCGGCGTGTCAGTCTGTGGAAGACACGGACCACATGACACTCACAGATCTCAGACACGGACCACAATCATGGCCATGTTATTCCTCTGTTTTAGCTGAATTAAAATTGGTCTACAATGTGTCCATGAACATGAATTTGTGGCCACGATATATTGTTATAGTATGTTTTAGTAAATGTCACGTTTCATTAAGATGTTTTGTAAGTATCCTAACATAAATATATCAGAACCTCAGATTCCAGATTTTCAAACAGTTGTATCTCAGACAGATACTGTCCTCTCCTAACACTCCAGACATCAGTGCACAGGCAGGCTGTGTGGCCCCGGGTGTCTCACCTGATGGGGGCCGGCGGGGCCGTGACCGTGAGCACCTGCAGGGGCTGCTGTGGCGGCGCTGGAGCTCTTAGACTGGAGTACGGCACGCTGGGATTGAGCAGAGTCTCCTCAGAGCTGCTCACAGACACCTCCAGACGTCTCCCGATGGTGAAGGAGGAGAAGTGAAGGAGCAGCAGCTCGGCCGAGCGGCCCAGAGTCCTGCAGAAACACACACACACGATAACATTCACTAATGGACCTGACACACACACACACACACACACACACACACACACACACAGTCACTGCAGAAACACACACACACACACGATAACATTCACTAATGGACCTGACACACACACAGTCACTGCAGAAACACACACACACACACAGACACAGCACAAACACACACACACACACACACACACACACACAGACACAGCAGAAACACACACACACGATAACATTCACTAATGGACCTGACACACACACACACACACAGTCACTGCAGAAACACACACACACACACAGTCACTGCAGAAACACACACAGGTGAGAAAACTGCACGGATCACTTACTCTTCTGTAGTTACTGTGAGGTATTTTTAAAATCTCTCATTACCTTATAAAACTCTCCTCTTCCACAAAAAGTCAATAAATTAACATCTTGTTTCAACATTTCAGAAAAATCAAGGTTGAATATATTTGGCCAAAGCTGCATGATATAAAAGAAGAAGTGCTTGGTTTATGATAATATTGGCTCATTAAACCGTGCTGAACTAAAACACTCTTCTTCTGTTTAGAGCTTCTGAAGTAAATAGTAAAGAAAATACTACTCAACCAGTTCTTTATTCACACTTGTAAGACCCATGAAAACACTTTGAGGAGTTTTCATCCGTGTTAAACACACTGCAGATTGAAAGTTTGGGATAAATGTTCTTTATTTTATAATAATAATAATAATAATAATAATAAAAAATAAAAAAAATTATTTAGCAAGGATGTGTTAAATTGATTAAAAGTAAATTGTATTGTTAAGAAATAATATATTTTATTATATTTTAACATTTTAAAATTGACAATTGTTTTAAATTCTAATATAATTCCACAATAATAAATGTTTTTCTTCTATTTTTTATGAAATAAACGCAGCCTTAAAAAGCAAAATATACCACTTTAAAAATATTACAGTTCTTGCTGAACTCCGAGTATAAGGAGTAGGAACTCCTTGATTTATTGTGCACACAAACAGCTTTTAATAGAGTTATGTGGCCAGCTGATTTTTGTTCATGGTGTTCAGTAAGGGTTTGCTAGATATGTTTGGCTAGATTTTTTAACCACATTGGAATCAGTACTGTTAATGGACACGCAGAATCAGAATAGATCCAATGATACGAGTGTGTTATCCCTCACCTGGCCTGACAGCACACGCTCACAGACACCCTCTCCCTGGGAGAGATCTCCAGATTGACCTCCAGCGCCTGCGCGGACTCTTCATCAGCACCGTCCTCCTCCTCGCCCGGCTCCGCCGGGTCTCCTGCAGGTCTGCTGTTCTTCGCAGACACCGGTCTGAAGCAGAACTGCTGAGCCGAGTCCCAACCGGCAAACTCACAGCCCGTCAGCCGCTGGCGCTCAGAGCCGCTGTTCCTGAGAACCAGAGAGAAGAGAGACGCTTCAGGAGCAGGCACACACTCACTGCTTCAGAGCACTCAGCGGAACCCAGACATAACAACAGAATCTACTGTATAACGTGAAATATCACAGAATGCGTCAATCTTCGAACTAACTAATCAGAAGTAGGCCATCACGATATTGTATTTGAAACTATAAACCTGCAAAAATACTATTGAAGTCCATCTCTGAGTGAATGACGCACACGTGGGTCCTCTTTGATTTCAGTAAATATAGCATCATATTGTAAATGATATGAATCTAGCATCCAGGTAGCTGTACAAAACAGATCCTTTGTCTGCTTCATATTAAAAATTGGTGTATTATCTCGGTTATGAACACACTGGGTTGTAGTGCACACAGTTTTAGCTTTTACTGCATGTTATTATTCTCCTAATTATTTCCCTATAGCGACTAACGAACCAGAAGCCTCAGCCATAGACTTCCTTCCACAGTGAAAAATAAAGACACTGAAATTTAAAAGGTATTCATGGAAACCCTATCAAAATAAAAGTTCGGCTCAACTTGAAGATATTGTGGCAGAAATACAGAATGTACATAATACTGCTACATATACAAGTTAATAATACATTTCTTGTTTTAATTTCAATAGTAAATCCCCTTTATCTTAAAAAAAAAAAAAAGAAAATAAAAATATTAAAAAAAAAATAGTTGTTTTTAAATGTTTTTTGGAATAATTTGATAACCAGCTGTTTTTATGAATTTTAAATAATTAAACATACTAAAACACATAATCTGATAACACCAAGACACAGGGCGAGAAGAAAACGTTTCATGGGGCCTTAAACATGCATTTTTGGTTAAACTTGTAACAAATGATGTGAAACTGTAGCGGTTTCATGATTTTAATTAAACATGCTTTTTGATTAATACAATTTTATTTGACAATTAAAAAGTCAAAATAACAATAAATTAATAATTAAATGGATAAAACAAATCATTTATTTATGATTTATCTGCTCCGGTGTCATACGTCGAGTCAGAAATCAGCCAAAAAGCCATTAATAATAACTGGGAGCCAGATATGTCTGTTACAATTAACTGTTACAAAAATCCCATCGATGTGCTTCAGAAGACAGGTGTTAACCCCCTGGAGGTGTGCAGGTTAGTCTTACGAGGGATATAGACCAGTTTCAAAATAACGGCCACCATCCCCCAGCACTACCGAGCGCAGAAGAGCAGGAAGCATTTATAGTAGTAATAGTATATGAGTTTAGGGCGTAATTTACATTTTAGTGTGAACTATTGCTTTAAAGGTGACTGACTGCTATGAACTAATCAGGCCTAAATCATCACCAGACACGATCCCACCAAACAGGAAATACTTCATCAGGACTGCACAGCTCTGTATGGAGTTTGTGTTTTCTGTGTAACTCACTGGACCCAGATCTGCAGCTCCTTCTGGTTTCCCAGTAATAGAGAGCCGAAGTGGCTTTCCCGGCTGACCTGGAGCCCTTCCTTATCCTCCAGCAACCTCTGCACCTCATCGTCCGGCACGTCCAGCTCTGAGGAGTCCCCACTGTCACAAACACAAGCAGCTGAAAACAGTTCCCTTGCAGAGTAAAGAGAGCTAGCGCTCGACTGATACGGCTAAACCAATACAGTGATTCAGTGATGCACTGATGTGATGTTTTTATCAGACTCTCATTCTGACGGCACCCATTCACTGATGCAGAGACCGGTCTGTCCGTGTCACCTGTGCTGGACGGGCGTCATACACAGAGCTCTCCAGCAGTACAGAGACTGACTGCTCTCCACCACCACCACGTTCACCACGTCTCCTCGAGCGGGTCTGAAGCCCGGCGGCACGATCAGAGAGTCCAGACTGAAGTAGACGCTGTCCTCCACCACACCGCTGCGGCCGTGAATGACGCTCACACTGACCTGAGACACACACACACACACAGCTGATCTAGACTGATTCACACAGGTCAGGACATCTCCGATCAATCCCACACTCACCCCGTCCATGCGGCGGTATCTCAGAGGAGAAACGGCTCGAGCCTGACTGCTCCACTCTGAGGGACAGACGAAATACTGCGCCAGAACCCAGTCGCCCTTCACCGGCTTGAACCCTAACACACAGAGTTAAACCCAGCCCACAGCTTACCTTGGAAATCCTTCCTCCAAGCGCTATCATATTTCAGTTTCATACAAAGAACAGCATCAAGTCAGAAAAGCCACAAAAAAATGCCGTAAAGTATGTTTCCACCGAGCAGTGAACCGCAGGACTAATAAAACACAGATTAGACTGCTGAGCTTCTGACCGTCACAGAGAGCCGATCGAGGGAAGTACATGGTCTGATTGATGTATCCTCCGTCTCGATCACATGACGTCACTGTCCCAATCAGAGGCCTGAGTGTGTCCTTGTCCGGAGTCTCGGGTCCAGCGCTCTCCCAGGAGTCCTTGTGCCGCTCCACCTCAAAACAACAAACATCAGCGCTTCCGCTTTAGAAACGTATTCCTCCAATAAGAGACACACAATGTTACGGCTGAAGAATTAATTAATGAGCAGATAAAGAACTTTTAAGCTTTAAAACGTGATTAAAATATTATCTCCATACACAAACATGCAGTATAGAAGTCACTTCATTTTAGGGAGAGGTTTCTCTTTAAGAAGAGTTCAGACCAAACCGAGTTTCTTTCCCCTCACTTCTGAATGATGTGCTCTGTTACTGAGAACGTGTGACAGGAAGTGTTCACTCGTGTCTAATGAGCAGGTGATTTCTGGCTATTGTTGTGTTCAGATCTCACCCGGAGGGCCCTCCACTGTCCGTGGGCTCCGTCCCGCACCGCCAGGGCCTGCACCGAGTCTCCCACACACAGCACCACCCCTCCTAGCACCACTCCTGAAGTGAAGTACACGGCGTGATCGATCAGCCCGTAATCCGCACACAGATGTGTCACGACACCGGTCCGCACCTGCCGGATCTGAGCCGCACCTGCACACAGCACAGAGCTCAGCCTCACACCTGCTCAAGTCATGAACGCATTCATGAGTTACATACACAAACACCAACACACAGCTGATTTACTGAGAGAGGATTTTCATTTTTGTGTGATCTACTCCTTTAAGCCCAGAGTTTCTGAGTTAGGGACACGTCACTGAAACAACATTTCAGATACAACAGACCAGACAAAGACTACAGATATACAGCATCTGTGTTAATGATACATTTTTATGAAATTAATAAAATTATTGTTCTTTGTGATGCACAATAAAACTATAGGTTACACATAGAAAACGTAAAAAAATAGTTTGTGTGTGAGCTGCGGTGTATATTTATTATATTATATTTATATTTATTTTTTTACATGAAAAATATTTTTATAAATTAAAATTCATTCATTACTATAATATGAGAATATACATATAAACACGTAAATATATGAAAATATTAAGATAAACAATCATACTGTACGATTGTACATTTAAAAATATGTATTATTATTATTATTGACAACTTGAGGTACCAAAGATAATGGAAATATCAACATTATATGCCAAAAGGTGAGATCACACGCAAATAAATAAATAAATAAATAAATAAATAAATAAATAAATAAATAACAAAATGAAAGCTTTAACAAAATTAAATTAAAACGACAATATAAGTTAACGGTTTTAACAGCTTAAAGCTTCTTGGAAAATTAAATTGTAAAATTTAAAATAATTGTAAAAATAAAGTAATTTAATGAGTTGTTTTGTATATTAGAAGCCCTGCAGCGATAAACAACAGAAAACCCTGAATATCTGTGATTGAGGACAGCCCCAGAACACAGCTTCATTAGGATCATCACACAAACCACAGCTTGATCCAGCTCTGATTTAAACCCGTTCAAAAACACTTCAGCAGGGTAAAGTTAAAGTCTGCGTAGCGATCTGAATTTCTACAACCGTGTGAGTTATTGTATACTTTAAAGGCAAATCCAAACTATTTCCCAATCAATACGAGCGAACAGGTGAAGGAGTTTATCAGACTGACTGACCGTCAAAGCGCGGGTCTTCTGGCCGCTCCTCGTGCTCCTGAGCCCGGTGCCACAGCGGCGACAGCAGCCGCGACATCCAGCCCTGCACCACACTCACCATCACTGCTGTCTGCGACACACACCGCTCGATAAAACAGCCCCACACACCGGCATTCAGAGCGACAGGTGAACACTTACCTGTCCTGATTGAGGGATGACGTCAGCACGTGTGACGAGGACACGCTAAATAACGCGATCAACACGTGACCATCAAATGAAGTTTTTTTTTTATTTTTTTTTTTTTTATTATTGCAATAACGGACAAATTACAGAACACATAAACAGAACAAGGTAACAGACATCAACAACAACAAAATATTTTT
>JAUMHQ010000045.1:461165-484255 GCA_032361165.1 Enteromius paludinosus | reverse complement strand
ACAGTTTTTTCTGGATTTTTAATCTAATAAATACAGCCTTGATGAGCAGAAGAAACATCTTTAAAAACCATTAAATAAAGCCACATTTTTGAACGGTAGTGTATGTGTGTGTGTGTATATATATACATATTTTATTGTTTTTTGGCTATAATAGTGCAGTGGCATTGTGCAGAATATCAACTATGACCAGTAGGGGGAGTAATTGCATTCTGCACACATTGACTCTTCTGATTTCACTTTATCACTTGAACATTCTGGAATCATCTGTTGGTTGTATTTTATTTTATTAATCTAATTTAATTTAAAAAAAAAATTTTTTTGATACTAAAGTGTAATAATTGCGTTTTCTACATGCCACGTGTAATATAGAAAAAAACGCGCAGTAAATTCACGACCATTAACCTACTTTGAGGAAATGCAGGAAGTGGTTTAGTTCAACAGTGAGGAGCCTCCCATCTTGTGGATATTTCAGATTTATTGCATATCCAGTTCGTAGCTCCGCTTCTATCACATTTTAGAAAACATATCATTTTCAATCAGTCATTTTTTGTGCATTAAATCCTTATTCCTCAACTACCTTTTTAAGCTTGAGCCTAATCCAAATAATGCAACACACTTTTTTGTTTTACTACTTTTTATCTTAAGTTCTCTGTTGGATTTAGAGGAGTGACACGGTCAGGTGATTACAATAATGTTGCTTGGCTTTCTGGAAAAAGTCAGTTGAGATAATAAAACTGTAAGCAATGGGTGTGCCTCCCAAATGATTGGCTTGCAAATATTAATGTCATGTATTTCTTGTGTCATCGTTTGCCACATGATCTATCCTGACATTAATGACAATGGATGTGAGTGGTGAATCACCACCCTGCTGAGGTGGATGTAGAAGTTGTATGTCTGTGAAATGGCAAAAAAAAAAAACTTTTTAAATTTTACATTTCATTTGTTAGATGTTAAATGACAAAACTTTCATCTGAAACAGCAAGATTCTCTACTTTTCTACTTATTCACAAAAATGAAACAAAAACAAAATAAAACAAACAAAAAAAAGGAAATATAGCTGGCCTGATGGGCAGGACTACTTTTCTCTGTGGACTAACACAGAGTTCAAAAATATGGCAGTGATTACAGGCTGACATCTGACACAGTTGTGACTAATACACACATCAACTATCTGTTGTTTTTAAATGTGTATGTATTGTATTGAACATTTTTATGTATTGTTCAGTATGGTTTAAAAGTTATATGTTTCCTTTTCGGCTTTTCAGATTATAATTCCTATGATATAATAAGCTGGAGTTGGAGGAACTTTATTTTACATGACTTAAAAATAACTTTATTAACAAAACGATTGTACGAGACAAACTGATATTCATATTTTCTATTAGTGTTACTCATGGGTTATACTATGGTTTCTGTGTGTACAGTTTTAAGTGATAGGTCAGATAATATTTGGGGTACTAAAACAAATATGATATGTTGTCATAAACTTTTGGATTTATTTCTTCAGTCAAACATAAATGAAGATATTTTGAGGAATGTCTCTGTATTTTTTTTAATGGGGGATGGGGTCCAATAATAATAGACATCAGTAAATCACATAGACATTATAATTTTAATTCATATTTTTCATTAGTTTTTATTTTTTTATTTGACCCTGGACCACAAAACCATAAGTAGCATGGGTTTATTTGTTGCAATAGATAACAATCCACTGCATGACAAAATGACCGTTTCCTTTTATGCAAAAAAACAATTAGAATGTTAGGAAAGATCATGTTTATTATTTTATTTATTCATTTTTATTAACTATCCCTTTAATTTAGTTTTTTCTGAAATAACACTTTATTTGAAAAGTAAAAAATAACAAAATGAAACTAATTCAAGAGCTATTACGAGGAAAAAATAGGCCAATTTCCACATTTTACGTTAAAAACGAAGTGTTGTTAAAGTAATTACATCCTGATAATGAGATCGAGCTGGCGCTTTGACATCAGAGGGACTATTTCTTTCCAGCGACGCAGTGGCGGCGGTGAGTCGTCTGCGCGGAGGGATATAGCACGGGACTACACCCAGGCGCTGTCTCAGTCCGTCGGCTTTCTTTCCTTCCAGAGCTGAGATTTCACGCGAGCCAGACAGCACAGGAGACGCCAAAACCCTCCATCCGCACAACCCTCGCTAGACCTTTAGCACTTGTAGCGTTAAATCCACTCCAGTGGGTGTAGTTCGTCCTGTATATCCTTTCAAATCACAGAAAAAATGTCTTGGCAAAGCTACGTGGATAACCTGATGGCCGATGGCAGCTGCCAGGATGCCGCCATTGTTGGCTATACGGACGCCAAATACGTTTGGGCATCGTCAGAGGGTGGTACTTTTAGCGGTATAACGGTAAGATTTTGCAAGATCGAAACCCGTTGTGCGGTTAAAGCTTCATTTTCATTGAATTCGGGGTGTAATTTGTGTGCTGAGGCGAGCGGAGCGATTCGGGTGTTAGCAAGCTAGTCCGCTTTAGCACGCGTGCACGGGGAGCCGGTCTCGTGCATAGCGCGAGCTAACCGTTTCAAGCATATTTCTAGCAATAAAATAAACAGTCGTTAGCGTGTTTATCATGAGCAGAGCTGCGACGGTACAACCGAACCCCATATTTGTCCCAGAAAAGCGAATAAGCGGAGTGAATGAAAGTGTTTCTGCTGAATGGATCGAGGCCCAGTTGAAAGCACAGGGCTGTGGCCACGGCCTCTAGACTTCATTACTCATATCACAATGAAGCACATTATGCTTATCTAATGACCCTAGTTAAAGTGCAACCGCTGTATAGCCGAACCCACATGGCAAGTTTTCTTTAGATTTCGACGACTTTCATTGGATGTAAACGGGTCTGGCTCTGATTAAATCACACATTTCCTTTTGCATTATTCAGCAATATCGATTTCTGCCATATCTACGGGTTGTGCATTGTGTTTTTATATTGTGTTCGTGCTTGAGCCGCACAGATCCCCTCGCTAGGTTATTAGTAAGTCCGGGATTGTTTCAGAGATCGGACCCGCTCTGATCAGTCTTGAGATAAGCTGCAGTCTTAGGCCATGAGAGGAGGAAGTTCAGACAGTGGCGCCTGTGCTTCAAGTTTTTCCCTACAGGAACACAAAGATGGCGTCCTGTCGCCTATGAATGCACTCTTTCCCGCATCCTCACTGTTAGTATTAGAACATTTCCAGCAAATAAAAAAAAAAGTAGTTCAATTGCAATAGTTTTAAATGCTCCCAAGAGTGGGTTGCACTCATGCAATGCTAATGCATGCAAATAATCCTTTCAGGTTTCCAACTAAAGTATAATTATACACCGCTTGTGTAACCTGCATGACACTAAATCTCACTTAAAGATGCCAGAGTATTAAAATGTCTCTCTTATGCTTAATTTCTCAGCCTGATGAAATCGATGTCATTGTCGGCAAAGACCGAGAGGGCTTCTTCACCAGTGGGCTGACTTTAGGGAAAAAGAAGTGCTCTGTGATCAGAGACAGCCTTCAGGTGGAAGGGGACTGGACAATGGACATCAGGACAAAGAGTCATAATGGAGAGCCGACATACAATGTTTCCATAGGCAGAGCTGGCAAAGGTAAACTTGTATGTGTGAAATGTTTAATTTAGCACATAAGTATATTCAGATCACTCCTGGCAAGCATGTTATTAATTTATAGATTCATTAACTAGGGATCTGAGTCTGCTCCAGCATAGATTTGCCTGGGGCGACACCAAATTTAAATTTTACCAGTGATGTGTTTTTTTTGTTTTTTAATAGTTAATTTAGGAAAATAACCCTTAATGCTAAGATGTGCCCACTCATACAGTCTGCCTTTGTGGTCCTCTTTTTGAGTATAAGGATAATCAGCCATGGAAGGCTGTGCAATCTTCTGTCCCCCACTCCTACTTTCTGAAAACACCCAAGATCTGGATTTACAGCGCTATGCATGTACAAGCTTTTCTTGATCTAATCGTTTTCTTAAACCGCGGTTTCTATATTTCCCTTCACCTTATCACTGTTTAATGAATTGGGGTCTGGGCTATCAGTCTTTCGCTTTTGTGGTAAACAACCCATCACACCCTATGATAAATCAGCAGGGTTCAAGTCAAATAGACGCACATAACCAAAGTCTTATTAAACCCAGTGTGTTCTAGCACACGCCCAATAGATGATGTAGTGTCAGTGCAGTCTACCAAAAGCCTTGCAGAGATATCATAGCAAGGTAGCTCAGTTTGAAAGGGATTTAGGGTGTGTGGGGTGGGGTGGGGTCGAAGGTCTTTTGGAATGTGGCAGCGTCAAAATTCCCCTTCCTATTTCCTCTTTCCTGTACGCTAAAATGTGTCACTACAAAACTCAAGCAGCTAGCTTCAGACCTCCTTGTCAAATACTCTGAATCACTTTCCTCTGCTCGGTTGCTTTTTAACGGGGAGACGCATGTGCATGCAAACACTTCTGATTGCAATTGTGGTTCTCTTTCTCCTCTGTTTCATGATTGTTCCCTTTTTCCCTCCTAACCACCACACTTCTCAACTTTCCCCTTTTCTATTTCTTCTCTTTCAGTCTTGGTTCTTGTAATGGGCAAAGAAGGGGTCCATGGAGGCGGATTGAATAAGAAGGCATACTCAATGGCAAAATACTTGAGGGATTCAGGGTTCTAATGTAATTTAAAGCTTGTTTAGTTTCACTTGAGGGACAGAAAGAAGAAAGAAGTTTGCTGTTAAGCTTTCTCCTTCAAGCAGTTAATGTCTTGAAAAAATTTAATAGCAATCAAGGGAAGAATGGTGATAATATCCTATAATGTCCCCGTGTCATCGGGGGGAAAGACTTTTTTTTGTTTTCTTTTTTTCTTTTTCAGTTTTGTTCATTTGTCGTCTTTTTTTTCTTTCCTTATGTACTCCAGTGTTGGTTATAGTCATGGGAAAGGAAGGTACCCACGGAGGATTGCTCAACAAGAAGGCATTTAGCATGGCTGAGTATTTGAGGAAAGTTGGATACTAAAGCAGCCCCTTCCCATCCATCCACACAGCAGCTCACTTTAATACACCACACTACCCAAACATCCACCCACCCCTTACCCTCTTCCTCGGCCCCTTTTTGTCAACTTGACAACACTACCAGAAACAGTTAGTAGATGCATCGTTGTCTCTCTCTAAATCTGTCCAATTATATATATATTTTTTTTATGAAGGTTTCCGTATGCTCCACGTCCTTTAGTTTTGACATCTTTTTTTTTGTGCCACAGGAAATCAAGCATGTTGGGTTTATAAAGGTTCAAACACTACTGTACATAACCATAGATGTAAAATGAAGAATTAAAAAAAAAAAAAAAAAAATTGGACGACCCACAGTCTGTGTAAATTCACAAGTAAATGAAGTCACTACATGGTCCAATTTTTTTTTTTTCTTCGGCACTGCTAATGAACCAACTTAAGATAGATTGATGGCCTCTCAAGTGCTTTGAGCCCTTGCTGAGCTCTCATGGTCTTCCTTGTATACAGCATGTCCAGGATGAAGAAAGTGCATGCATATCTTTTTTAGGTCAATATCATCGTTTTCCACTAACTACACCACCTTGTCTCAGCTTTGAGAATGAAGTTAACCAGTCACGTAATACTTTTTTTATTTTTTCCTTATTATTATTATTATTATTGTTTTTATTTTCTTGGCTCGGGTTTGATCCTGAATTAATTTAGTATGCACCTCTGCCCCAGCCCTAGTGAACTGCACCACCTTTGCCCCAGCTACTATTATATGCCCTGTACCTTCTTTAGTTTGAGAACCTTATATCAAATGCTTTTGCTGTTGTATTTGGATGTGGTCTTGTAAGTCATTGGTCTAATGTTGGAATATTTTGAGTGTGGTGGCAGATCAGCATTTACAAGGTTTGGGTTAAGTTGTTCCCCAAGAGCCTTTGCATCCCGGACTCTGTATGGACATTCCATCGCTACAATAGCTCAGGCACTTATAATTGTTCTTTGCCAGCTCCTGTAAAATGTTTTTTCTTTTTGTTTGTCTTTTTGTTTTCTGTCTCCCTTTTTTTCTTTTCTTTTTTTTTTTGAGACAAAAAGTGCTGCCATCCCAATGTTCCTCTGATTCTGTCCATTTCACTTTGGGTTCTCTAATAGGACCAAGTTTTTTTGCATCTGATGGGATAAACGGAATTGCTCCAGACTGTTGTTGTGAAGGATGACTGCTAGCTTCATCTGTTGCTGACTTTATAACACTAAATTCTCAACATTTTCAAATGCACAATGTAACACCAAGCTCATTTCTATTAAACACTATTACTGGCTTAACAGTTTGAAATTTAAAAAAAAAGGAGGGGGGGGAGAAAAAAAATCAAATATATGATAACTACCTGAGAGTTCATCTCATGAATGTCTTGAATAGATGAAATGGCAGTCTTATTGTTAACACGTCACCTCAAAATTCTTAAACATTTTTGACTTTTAATCTTGTTATTTTCAAGAATGAAAACATTTGGAAGTCATTGCCTTGTAAACTACTTAATTGCGATGTATCAAACTGTCATAGCACGGTACAAATGCTTCATTAAATAGACAAAAAAAAACAAAAAAAAAAAGATACTGAAGTAAACTGTGTACACTAACTTTTTCTGGGATATGGTGGTATTAGTTGGAAAAAGACCACTAGTCGAAGTCAGTTGTATTGTGGAAACTTGTTAAATAAAGCTGTGTATCCTGTGCCATAATGTAGATCTGATCTGTTGCTACTGTGAGATGGATTTTAACTGCTGCCTTGTGAGGAGTCAATTCTTCAGTGGCACCTTTGGGATATTTGGCATAAAATCAACCTCCGGGGGCGTTTGGAAAATGTACAGATTTAAGGAAAAGCGTCAAATTATGTCCAGTTCTCTCCCTCTTACACCTGACCAGCTGATATTCAACTCAATTTGCGTGGAAGGAAAAAAAAACGGATGCCATGATTTAACCACCTTGTTTACAGACAGATCAAATAAACCTATTCCAACCAGAAAATTGTTTGTCTTCAAGCGTCTTTGTGTCGGGTTGTAGAAAATGAAGTCAACAGACGACAGTATATAGGGCATGGTAGTTATCAGAAAATGTGTTTATTAGTATGTACTGATATTAAAAGAATATCTTTGCTTAAACTGTTATTAAACGTCATTAATTTGTTGTTGACATGGGCAGTCCTGAAGGGGTCGCTATAATCAAAAACATTGATTGTCGTACACAATCTCATTTGTTTTTGTTTTTCTTATTAGTTCTATGAATAGAACTGTTCTTTTGAGGGTTCCATTTATAATGGCCTGGCATCAGGTATGTGTGTACATGTATCCCTAAGACATAATCAAACAGGATTCAAATAAATCTGCAATTTAAACAAGTTATGCGATGTATTTTTCTTTTTATCAGTACTGCATTACATTTTTTATATTTTATAAACAGCATTAAAATGGCATTTGTGCAGTTCTTAGCCTTCACTGACATTTAACTTGAAAAACAAAGACAACGTGTAATGATCACATTTGCACTTTGTTTTGAATACAGTCTCAATGTTTTTGGAATAAAAATACATTTTATTCAGAGAATATGAATCACTTTATTGATGTCAGCCCTGTTACCCCTCATCAAAAAAACATTTCAACACTTCGACACAAGCTTGTTTCTCTCACTCTGCTGTAATATATTTCTGATGATTTATGAGGCTTGACTGATGAGGGACGTCATGCTAAGGCAATACTGTTATCATTTTTGTAAATGTAAACAATTAGGCCATATTTATTACATTTAATATAATCAATATCTACAAGTCGCATCTTTTTAAAGCATACGAGCACAAACTTTTCAGAGTAAAAGATTTTGACGAGGGAAGACATAGATCAGGTGTCGCCCTGTTTGTAAAGACTAAAGTTCAAACATTTTAAAGCTCACCCTGTATTATTATGGCTGTATCATACAGTGTGGCATGAAAGTGACATCATTTTTAGTTAGTATTGTTACTATTAGTGTTATGTAACTATAATATACTAATACATAGTATAGGATGATCAGTCTCAGTCAATTAAAAAAAATGTCAATAATGCTTTCATGTAGATTCAATTACAAACGAGCATTAAGGTGACTGCAGACTCTCGTCCCAGTCAAGAAAGTGAATGTACAGTTACAATTGTAAAACTTTACAACATCATGTAAAGCAGGGGCCTGTTCCATAAAACTAGTTTACCAAATAAGCCAGGCTTATGGCAGATAGTCTGACTTATTTTAATACAAATTAACTGGCAATAAGTCAGACTAACTGAAATAAGCCTGGCTTATACTCTAATCTTGTTTCATGGAACAGGCCCCTGGTGTGGGGAACGTTGGTCCTGGAGGGCCGGTGTCCCTGCACAATCATCAAACACACCTGAGTCAGCTAATCAAGGTCTTCAGGATCTTGTTAGGGGGTTTAGTTCAGGGTTAGATGAAACTGCAGGAGACTTGCCCTCCAGGATCAATGTTCCCCACCCCTGATGTAAGTATGTGCAGTGTTCTGAAGAATGTGTCCTGTCACCCCTGTTACTCTGGTCAGTCCTGTGACTATGACATACTTTTTTTTTTTTCTAGGAAGCAACCCACCACTTCCATTGTCACGGTTACCCTCAGAATGTGGCCATAGGTTTTTTAGAACTTGGAGAGGCTTGATGATGGATGTTACGTAATGCATGTGGTTTGCATTTTTATTTTAAAGTAAACCGAATATAGTACATATTAAACCCTCCCTTATATTTTCAGAGACATTTTTGGGGAGATTGCCTGTGGAAATCCATCAAATAAAGACACCTAAAAAAAACTAATTTGGACTATTGGATTTGGATTTTTTTTAAAGATACATTTATTTGTACATTTTTCCAAGTGGAAAAGGCACTGATTTCATGGAATGACCCTTATATTCACTCTCTCTCTCACACACACACATCTGGACAATGAACAGGTTTGACTACCTGAAACCTACCCCTACCCAAAATTCATGCCTAAAATGAGTTGGAAATGACAGCTGATTAACAAGGGTGTAGAAGCACCCAACTATGATTATAAGCCTAAAACAGAAATTTCCAGAAAACATATTCCTCAATTCTGATTGGTTGATTGGAATGTTGATCCAGGAACATCTTGTACTTGGTAAAATCACGCTAACCTACTAATTACCATGAGTAGAAATCTTAATGTTAATTCATATAATGATAGTTAATTCTTCCACATTGACTGAAATGATTGATTCAACCAGTTTAAAAGAACTTGACTGGACCATATCCAACTTTAAATGCAGACCTTGAGCTAAAAACTCATTAAAAGATTTGCAACTACTCAAACCTGCTCAGTAGAAGGGGGTGTCCCAATACTTTTGTCGACATGAACACATATATAAGTGCCCACGAATTTGATAAGTTTGTGATATGCCCGTATACTCATGCACACATCCCTAGGCTTTTAACAGGTGCTTGTGATTGTCTAGACGCGCGTTAATTGTAGACGTAGCATCTTATATAGTTCAGCTGTTTGAAACGAGTCGAGTTTTTGCGACACACTGCAGTGGTGTGGTGCGTATGCAAAACGGTTTTGTCGAATGGCGTTAAAAGAGAAACCGATCCTCACGTGTTTTCTTTTCACTTGGCTTAGCTTTATTAAAGTTCGTGGTTTTGTGGTATTTAATGAGGGAAACGGTCTTGATTCAGCGGGCTGGTTTAACAAGAATGCACGGACTATGGAGTTATTTGATCGATGGGACGAGAAGCCGAAATCTGGAGCACAGGTTGGGCGCCTTCTCATTTGGCAAGACCAAACTTCAAAATCACATGGTGGTGGTGCCAGTGTTTCCTCGGAGCTCAGTTCTCGCAGTCAAGATGAGAACGCATACCAATCAGATGATTCAGGTAATGAGGTCCCTGCGATCTGCTGAATGCATTTGTAAATTACTGAAATTACAGAATGAAGGATTGCATTGGCAATTTTCAAACACTAACCAGAATAAGTGTAGTTGTTGTTGATCCATATTGTTAGTCATTCAAAAAAAATGTCTTGGACCTTTATGCAAAAAGATTTCTTAGCAACATTGTCTTGTTTGTTTTTTGGTATATACCATCAATAGGCTGGCTGAAGCTGCAACCACTTTGGGGACAGGTTTATGGTGTGAACACCCAGTATGCTCCAACAGTGGAAAGACTACTTGGAATGAAACCCAAGGTGGATTGTGTTGGAGATTTAATGAAGTTGACAATTCATGGACAAGAGTCTCTTTTTGGGTCCAACTTTCTGATCGACAGAGGTTTGGTTCTCCATTGCTTTTTTTTAGGGTTCAAACTTTGTAATTTGCCTCCAGATAATTTTTTGTTGTATTTTTCTAGGAAGCAACCCACCACTTCCATTGTCACAGTTACCTTCAGAATGTGGCCATAGGTTGTTTAGAACTTGGAGAGGTTTTGCTTTCGTCATACCATATGACGGATGTTACGTAATTCATGAGGTTTGCACTTATATATTAAAGTAAATGGAATATAGCACATTACCCCTTCTGACCTTCTCCTTGTGCTTTCAGAGAGACACTTTTGTTCTTCCCTTACTTTGGGGGAGTTTGCCTGTGAAAATGTCTTGTTCCTCATTGACCTCTGCAAAAAGTGAGCCAACGATCTCCTGCTACACTAATGGCATGATTGTGAGGCTGCATGGAGGAGTCTCTGAGAAACTAAAGATCAAAGGTAACACAAAGCTTCATGCTTGTTTACATGGGTTGACGTGGACTTTACAGGTCTACCTAGGCAGGATAAAAAGGTGCACTTACATACTGTACTCAGGTTCTCAGTTTTCACAGGCTAAATTTGTACTTGATATACAAAAAAGTATATAAGTATTTGATAAACTTGAACATCTTAGTGTACGCCAATGCTTTTAACATACTACCTTGAACCCACATACAAATGAACCCACTGGTCCAGGAGTGTGAAACTGTAGAGCAGCCCTGCTCCAACATACATACTATGCAGTGTTCAATTAAGCACTGCATGACTTGCGCTCACGCTGCACCGTATATTTTATTATATATAATTATTATTAGTATTATTTTTTCATCTAATTATTTAAAAGTTTTGTTGCATGGTTAATACGCAATGTGTATTTTAGAGGGGAAAAATATATATATAATAAACACTGTAAAAATGGGCTATTTAAATTTCTTCCTATTTTAATTTACTATTTTAAAACAGAATTAATTAGGCTAATTAAAAAATTAATTGTTATAGTTTAAACCCCTCTCTATTTGGCATAATATTTATTAATTTGGCGTGTAAACACTGATAAATTCATAATTGTCATGGCTGGTACTGAATCTGACATGGCACGCACAGTGCAGCCGTACACCTGCAAGGCCACTGTCAATATCCACAGGAAATCTCACGCAATCCCTTTTTTTGAAACGAGGCAACTCCTTTTAAAGATTTCGTACAGCAAAAAAATTAACCGAAACTCCGCAAACTAGGCTACATATTGCAGCTTTTCTTTTGTTCTTTTAGTTTTGGTTATTGATTTATTAAGTAAAAATATAATTCTCGTTTAGGCCTATTTATCCTTTATAATGTTTTTTTTTGTTTTCTAGTTTTAATGAATCCGTGGAAAACTTATTATTTTTAGCTTATCCTTTCTAATTTAAAAGAATCTTGTTGGTTAAGGGTTAATAATCAGTGAAGCGTCAATTGTTATTGTTGGTTATACGCGTAATTGCGCAATCGAACACAATTTTTTTACATTTTATTATCATTAGCACCCTTTATTTATTTTGTATTAATATTGAGTGTTCGCGATAGATCAAAGTTAGTGATATGACATTCTATATATAATTAATTCGCTGTTTGAATAACCATGGAAAGGAAAGGTTATAGAAATACAAAATTTTTTTTTTTTTTTACATTTAATTAAATTGTGATCAAGTTCAATACAAATTCTGTCCCATTAAACGTGTTTTATTAGCCTACATGACTAGCCTGGCTTCCGCAACTATAAAGCTCATAGGAGCTTAGTCTGGCCAAGCTACCTTACGGCTTAACCTGCGTCCATCAGATGCCTCCGTATACTAATTGGACGAATCTACAACCGATCAGACCACTCATTCCGATGACGTATGCGTATGGATGAAACCTGAAGCCACCGTAAACAATTGTAGCTAGCTTCATTAAAGCAGTAGGAAAATGTCTTTACTTACTTCAGTTACTTCTGCTCTGTTTTCAAAGAAACCCTGTCATGAAAATTTCTCAACAGCTGCAACAGCAGAGTCGAACAATTGTTGCTGCTCTGTACACGCCATGTTTGAAAGGCGGTATGGTTTCCAGTCGCAGAACTGCTGCGTCATCGTGTTACACCTGCCTCAGTTGTGGTGGGTGGGGGGGCTCATTTCTCATTGGTTCCCACTTTTTTGGGAACAGAAATGCTCTAAAACAGCAGCTTTGCCAGACTAACTTTGCTTGCGAAATAAAATGTAGCATCACAGGAAGTATGGGCAGGACCAGGCTGCTACATGACACCTATGTTTGGTTCTCGCCTATAAAGATGGGTATACGATGATTAATACATTTGGCTCTTTTTAGCCTTTCCCAGAAAGAAGCTTGCCATATAAATTGCATTTGAGTTCATTTCAAAAGAAGATTATAGAGGAGGATATTTACTCCCTCTATACCCTCCCGCTGCCCTGAATGTTGCTCTCTTTGGCTGTAGCTAATCTCTGATGCTATTTTCAGTAATTTTTAGCATGCCAAATATCTCACGGGTGTCTGCGACTCGTTGGCGATTCTCTCAGATCGTGTCTTTGATAGTTCACACTGTGTGATTTCATTTTATTTTTATTTACTTACGTGAACGAGAACCGGTTTGCCTGTGATTTCGGGCATTTGTCTGCGATTTCTCAAAACCTTTTGGCGAGTCAAAATCGTGCAGTCTGAACTTGGCAGTAGATGTTCTTAATAAACTGAAAATTCTTCTTTTGCACTTATGTACAATATTAGTGTGTGAAAATAGAGCACTTAAAGTATGTTATGGAAGTGCACTTTCTTTCCACCTCCTGCATGGGTAAATTTGAATAATTCTGCTTAAATCTAGTAATGAATGAATGGCAGCCTCTTCTGAAAGTCTCGGCTAAATGTGGATACAGCTTGGTGTCACATCCAGAAGGTGTGGTCATCCATGCCCCATATATGCCATGCACAAAGCCAAAGGTATGCGGTGTGGTACTGTTTACTTTTATTTTATCCAGTCACTCATCTCGAATACACTAGTCTTTTTTGCCTTACTTTACAGGATGGGATGTTTACTCTCAGCATGGTTGTGGAGAGCGAGTTCAATCTGTCCTGCCCAGCACTGTCACTCAGTCTTCCTATCGATATGCCTGATCTTGCACAGGAAAATGAACACATTTCTATAACTCAGGCTTTGCCTTCAACCCTCCCTCCCACCACAATTACTACTATTACTAAAACCACTCAGCCAAGAAGTTCGACAACTTCCACAAGTTCAGTTAAAAAGTTGCCCACTCCTCCCCTCCCTTATTACTTCCCTGGCCAACCAGATTTTAAGCCTCTTCCTCCTAGATACCCCTTTCCCCTTTTCCCTCCAAATATAGCACCAAAGATTCCTCCTCAAGGTCCCAAAATTGTGGGTCCCCCAATTGCTATTACCCAAAAGCCACAAGCACCAGATTACATAAAACGTCCTCAAAATTTTTACCCTTGGTACCCTAACCCCAGCTTGGGTCTTCCCCGTGACCCCACTCATGAAAGTGCAGCTGGCCCACCTAGAAAACCTTTGTCGCCTCCTAACAAGGCTCCTTCAGCCCCTATTGCTCCCGTACTGAAACCCACTGGCAGTCCTCAAGATAAGTTGACTTTTACTCTGCCTGTTCTTCCTCCTATGCCGTGGCCACCTATGTTTCCTCCCAGAAATATGGTGTATCCTGGAAAGCCTGAATTTGTCACTCCCTCGTCGGCAGTCTTTCCTCCGGTCCCCTACTGGCCCCATCACCCCCAAATCCAACAAAGACTCCCTGAACCGCATGCTCCACCAAAACCAGAACCTAAACCACCTAAACCTGCTCCTACAAGAAAGACAGGACCACAGATCCTCCCCTTTCCGTGGTACAAACCATTCCCACCACGTCGTTCAGAAATGCCACCTGTCCCCACCTCTGAGGCTGTTGCTTCCAAGTCCACCACACATTCAAAAAGGTCTGAAGTTAAAAAGACACAAGCTTCTGAGCTTTCACATGGAACAGTTGTTAAGGGTCCTCCTAAGAAGCTACAGTTTGATTTTACCCCAGACACAGAACCTACCCCTTCACTTCCTAAATGTCCTGTTTGCACTCCTGCCCCAACAGAGGCTTCCCCAACTCCAATTTGTTCATCCCATGCACGTTGTTTTCACTGTCCAACTTTATGCCCTGGACCCCCTTCAATGTTCTACCACCACCATAACCATCACCATTTTGGTCATCCTCTTCAAATGTCTAATTTTGACATTTCTAGTTCGACTAAAATTACAGGCCAGATGCTGTCATCTCCTGCTATACCTCCAGATTCAAAACTCTTTGCCCTTTTTAAGGCCATGGGTTATAATTATGTCCCACTTGACTCAAAAACACCTCAACAACCAGCTTCTGATGGTACAGCAATGCAATATTTGGTGGAGAATCCCCTTGTTAAGAATACAGATGTCACTGATACTTCAAGGCATCTTACATGGCCATTCATGTGTCCCTACCTTTTTAGTAAGTTGGAATCAACTGCTGCCTCTACACAGCCTACAATGAAACCTGCTAATTCTGAGCCTTCACGAAACAGATCAGTTGCTGAAACTCTTGCCTATTCAAACAACAGCCCAGACCCTGCAGTTAACCAGGCAGAGATGCAGCTTGGAGATACAGCAGTTTCCCCAATCAGACATGACACAGAGCAAATGTTAGTTGCTCCAAATAATGTCCCCTCTTTCATTTCTTTGAAACCTACTCTGCCTCCAACACATGGCAAAAACGCTTTTATGAATTACTGGCATCAGGCTGCTAATTTGAATGCTAAGCCCCCTAGGTCTAATTCTCTTACAAAAGACTATTTCACCCAGATGTCAGTATCACCCAGTAATCAAAATTCATTTGAGCCGTCAACGGAAACTCCTGACGAGGAAACTCCTGATGAGAATCCTCCACCACAGCTGAGTTTTCATCCCTCGATGCAGATTCACAACTCTGTGCCAGTAATGAACCCTCAGCTGTATTTCCCTCCAAATGGAGAACCGGTGAATCCTGTTTTTAGCGGCCCAAATTTTTTTAACACACACTGGGTACCTGCTGTTCAACCAAACAAGGATGCATTGCTCTCCAGCTCTCAAACAGATGGTAGGTGAACCAGTTTTGTGTACTGTAAGTTGACCATAATGGTGCCGCATAACGACTGTTAAAGTGCTTTTTAATATTTTGTGTAGGTTACATGGGGCATCCATCCACTGTAGACTGAGAAATGTGAAGAGCTGGAAACGATGCCAACTTATAATAAAAGTGTTTAAGTGGGAAAGTGTTATTGGCCTTTCTTTGAAAACTGATTCTTGTCC
Source organism: Enteromius paludinosus (assembly GCA_032361165.1). Taxonomy (NCBI): domain Eukaryota; kingdom Metazoa; phylum Chordata; class Actinopteri; order Cypriniformes; family Cyprinidae; genus Enteromius; species Enteromius paludinosus. Next base: position 468,638 of record JAUMHQ010000045.1, on the reverse strand, counting down.
TTTTTTGTAAGTTTTGTGTTGAGCTCATTATATTGAGTCTTTAAGATAGCTTAAGTTTTAAAAAAAGATGATCAAGTTACAGAAAAATAATTTACATGTCCGTACCTTTGTTTTTCACACATTTGGCAATGTTTCAATGTTTTTTTACTGTAAAATTGTGTTTAAAGAAGCTCAGTGTTTGAATGGGTATATTACCTGTGCTACACCATGTCATTGGAAATACCAACACGATCTCACGAGCAATTCGTACGAGGTGCCAATTCGTACGACCTCACTCGTACGATTTGTCTAAAACCACGTGATGGGTAGGTTTAGGGGCGGGGTTATGTTTAGGTCATTCGTACAAATTCATATGAATTGGCATCTCATAAAATACATACGATTTACAATGAATCGTATGAATTCGTATGAGTGAGGTCGTACGAATTAGCCACCTTGTAAAATATGTATGAATTGCTGTGAGATCAGGTTGGAAATACCAGCCGTCTCCCAGCAATTCATACATATTTTACGAGGTGGCGAAGTTGTACACATTCGTACCAACTCATACGATTTTTGTTAATTCGTACGTGTTTTATGAGTTGCCAATTCTGATGAATTATATAATAATATATGGGATATTCTAACTATTTCCCAATTCCATAAGGTGAAAAACAATTATTTATGGGGAAAACACACTGAATGCTGACTGATACACACTTACATTAGACTGGTAAACATTTTATTTCAGCACCACAGTACAACACAGGCACAACCTTGATTGCTTCCGTAACAATAAGGCTAGTTTTGTTTATACATGTACCTGCTTTGTTATAAAACATTTACTCTGTAACGACAGCACTTACACGTTTGGTGGCAACCTCAGAACACAACATTATCTGGGTCGGTTCATGAAATGTAACTAGGTCAGAAATGTTTCTTTTTTCCTGGACAAATGGGAACAAGTTGAATGGGCACTGAAAGAAGGGGTGCTTTTTCTGGCACACTTGCATCTACTGCTGGCTTTTCCGGTTCAGGGACCTGCCTCTTAACAATAGGAGCCTCCTTTGGTGCAGGCACTGCCGCTGGAGCTACCACAGCCAATTCCATGGATTCTTCAGACAGCAGACCACTTGTCAAAGGGTCATGGAGGGCTGTCAGCTTGTGATGTTTGAGGCCATGAATGGCAGGGTTGTGCTGAGGTCCAAAGGTGTGTGCATGCAGAAGCTGTTGCACCTGAACTGTAGCGTTGCTCGCTTGGGCCTGTCATGAATAAAAGAATTGATAAAGTTTTATAGTGTCATTACCTTTCTGCTTTAGCTTTATCTGGAGTTTTAGGTTTAAAGATCAAGGGCGTCATTTCTGTGCCAGTAATGGTCCCAAACGAACTTGATTTGTATGATACCCTTAAGGTACTAATATGTACCCTTTGGGGTAAATCATTTACAGTGGTGTACAGTACTTTTTTGAAAAGATGACAGCTTTTGGACTTTTTCTTTGTTCTGTTCTTGTTGTTTAGGAACTTTTTTAAGTTCAGCAACACTGACTGAACCAATAAAACTGACATGGGGAAATAAATAAAATCTTATTTTGCTATTCTACCTGGTGTTAGAGGCACATAAATTACACACTCCAAATTAGTGGTAGAATTTATCAAAAGCTCAATGTGATTTACATTAATTTGACTGGTCCCAATAGTTCTTGTCAAGTCTACTCGATTTAATGATTTGTGTCACTTTTTGTGTCAGTTCTAATGAAGGAAAAATGTACAATTATTATTATTACAATAAACGTACCATTGCAGTTGTGTCTGATTTAACATGAATATTGATCAAAGCCAGCCAAATGCCGATATTTACAATGTATTATTGTATTGCATTAATGTGAAATAATAAAGTGGTATTTACTGGAGCAAAGATTTTGCAGTCAACACTACTGGCAGAACCTCCAGCTAGACAGAGGCCATGGACCTAAAAAAGTCAGAAATATGAATTAGAAGTTTTGAAGTCAACATGAAAGACGGTTCAACCCATTTTGCTTCTGTAATCTGATGTGATTTCTGAGAAAAACGGGATATTCAATATTATTTATACATGTGATTTGATCACGGAAAGTGAGCATGCAAAATGCAGACAGGACGAGGTGGGGTTTAAAAATGAAGAGGGTTTCATGTTGACTTTGACACACAAAAATTTACACAGTTGCACACCTGCCAAAGTCTCTCAGATTCAGAGATATATCAATATTCTTACAGCAACAGTGTGATTCTGAGGGATGCATATATCATCATCTTGACTTGTGCAGTTAGTCCCAATAATGGCGAATTCGGCAAAGTACTTGGCTCCTCCACTGACAATCTGCCCAAAAAAAACAGAAACACATTGTCTATCAGAAGCTTTATTGTCTGGGGATCATTTTTAGTCTTCCAAGTGTGTTACCTGGGATCCCATGCGTCCGATTTCAAGGAGTGTGAACTTTGTGTTTAGAGTATTATTTTTATTGAAATAGTCTAAAGAGGTTTGAATGAGTTGGAGGCCATCAGTATCATTCAAAGGAACAAGTTGAGGGCAGCCCAAGCAATCATCTATGGTTTCTAGACGCAACAAAAAACACAAGGTCTCCAATGACATTGTGCAAGTGCATTTGTTTTTTTACAGTGATTTGTGTTCTCTTCTTACCTGTCTCAGTTTTACACTTGAATGCCACAACAGACAGACCTTGAGTTGTATTTACCAGTACAAAATCACAATCTGCCTCAACTGCCTAGAACCAGAAATACACTTTATTAATTGCAATGCAACATTTACCACGGCACACTTGGATAAAGATAGAGATCTCACCGTATCGATTTTTTGTCTGACTGGACAAAGGCTCACAGGTGTCGGATCCAAGACATGACACGTAGTTTCAAGAAAATCTAGTTCCAAATGATACGTGTCTGCTTGAAGTGGCTACAGAAAAACAGTTGAATCTTAAAGCCCCATTTAAACCAATAGTCAAAAGTGCTAAGTGATTAAATGATTTAAAAGTGTAGATACAAAAACAGGGTTTAGAACTAATGTAACACATTCAGAAGTGCTGCAACAAATACTGTTCAGTTAAGTGCATTCACATTCTTAAAAGATTTCAGCAGATTTAGTATAATACACCCTACATTTTATAAACCAAATAGTTGACGACCGTCCGATGGCTTACCCTGGAGATGATCTTGAATTCGTCGATTTGATTTAGGGCGTATTTGTAACCGTGTGTGTGCTGAGCGTTGAGGAAATCCTGTGCCACCAGAGCCGCTGCTTCCGCCTCAGGGGAATCACAGGGAGGCAAGCTGACGGTGGGCATCAAGCCCTGAGCCCATGACCCCGTTACCAGGAGCCCGAGAACAGTGAGAAAAGCACAGAGATGCATGCTGTACAACAACCTCAACTCCCGAAGCCAATGTGCGGACAGAAGGTGACCGGGTTTGGTTTGCTGCATATATATATATATGCTGTACTTTAGTCTTGGCCACATGATCAATGTAAAGAGATTCTGGCTTCTGTTACGTAAATGACACCGGTGAACCATCTTTGGGTGCCAAAACAAATGGAACTGTGCAATTTGTGTGGGAGTTCATATTGGAGTTTGGTTTGGGGAAGCAGTAGTGCTTATAAACTTTGACCGCGTCCTTGGTGATAAAAAGAACATGAATAGAGTCTGATTGAAAACATCCAGATTCCTATGCAGTCATTATTTAACGTTTTCTGAATGTGTTCATGCTAGGCATGGCATTTTCACAAATATGATTAGAAAAGTCAAATTTGATACGATTTACCTTTTTTGCGCAATTTTGACAGATTTCAAACTCTTACTTCTAAAGATGCTACTAGAAATGTTTTTGCTGTTTTTAGGGCGTATTGAACTAACAATGAAAAGCAAACAAAACTACATGCAAACTTGTTTTTCTGAAATCTAGCCTTTTTTTTTTTTTTTTTTTGAGTCTATTTGCGGACATCCAGTTCAAATACTGTACAGTGGTCAACAAGGGATTCTGCAAACCTGATTTAAGATTTTAGCTTTATATGCTATATATGCAAAAAACAGACATTCGTTCAGTTTGAAACAAACAGGTGCTGCAATCAGTAGTCCATTCAAGAAGTGAAACTTGTATAATGTATGCATTCATTCCACACAGACTGATATATTTCAAGTGTTTATTTCTTTTAATTTTGATGATTATAACTGACAACTAATGAAAACCCTAAATTCAGTATCCAGAAAATTAGATGTGGTGAAAAGGTTCAGTATTGAAGACTCTGCAACACCTGCAAAGGCCTTTAAATGGTCTCTCAGTCTAGTTCTGTAGGCTACACAATCATGGGGAAGACTGCTGGTTTGACAGTTGTCCAAAAAATGAACATTGACACCTTGCACAAGGAGGGCAAGACACAAAAGGTCATTGCAACAGAGCCTGGCTCTTCACAGAGCTCTTTCTCACCTGGGTTAGAGACAAAAGGGACTGGGCTGCTGATGAGTGGTTCAAAGTTGTGTTCTATGATTGAAAGTAAATTTACCATTTCCTTCAGGGTCCCAGAGTCTGGAGGAAGAGAGGAAAGGCACAGTTGTTTGAGGTTCAGTGTTAAGTTTCCACAGTCAGTGATGGTTTGGGGTGCCATGTCATCTGCTGGTGTTGGTCCACTGTGTTTTCTGAGGTCGAAGGTCAATGCAGCTGTATACCAGGACATTTTAGAGCACTTCCTGCTGCTGACCAACTTTATGGAAATGCAGATCTGATTTTCCAACAGGACTTGGCACCTGCACACAGGACCTGGTTTAAGGACCATGGTATCCCTGTTCTTAACAAACTCGCCTGACCTTAACCCCATAGAAAATCTATGGGGTATCATGAAGAGGAAGATGTGATATGCCAGACCCAACAATGCAGAAGAGCTTAAGGCCACAATCAGAGCAACCTGGGCTCTCATAACACCTGAGCAGTGCCACAGACTGATCGACAAAACGAGCCCCAACTAAGTATTGAGTGCTTTACATGCCCATACTTTTCATGGTAATGCTTTTCAATTGGCCAAGATGTCTAAAAATCTTTTCTTTGTATCGGTCTTAAGCAATATTCAAATTTTCTGAGTTACTGCATTTAGGGTTTTCATTAGTTGTCAGTTATCATCATCACAATTAAAAGAAATGAACACTTGAAATACATCAGTCTGTGTGGAATGAATGCATACATTATAAAAGTTTCACTTCTTGAAAGGAATTAGTGAAATAAATCAACTTTTTCTAATAATTCTAATAATATGACCAGCACCTGTATACACAAAATCACTGTTGTTTTAAAAGTATTTATTTAAAAAATATATTTTTCAATGCTCTAGATGTTGTGAATAGTTTAAAGATTTGCAAAATAAAAATCTGCTATATGGGTTTGAAAATAGTGGAAAGCTGGAGCAGTCACTCAATCGCTGAGGTATAAAAGTCCAGGATTAAATATTGACAGAAAAAAAGAAAGATTTAATGAATATTTAACTGCTTTTCTTAGCATTAGAATAGTCTGTTACAACATTGGGCTTCATACATATTGTGATTTACCAGAAGTTATGAGAAACATTTTGAAAACATTTTCAAATATTAATGAGGAAAAGGAAGGCACACTCTCAGCTGCTACAATGCATACAGATTTGAGTTTTTTTTTTATATATCAATATTATTCCAAAATGAATTATTATTCAGAAGCTGTTACAGTGCTCCATAAGCAAACACACAATCACATATTTTGTCCAAAAACCAAGGATTGCGACTTCCCATAATGACCTTTAATAATATTTAAAGGCTTTTGCGCATTGTGTCTATTCAACATCAGCCCACGTCTTCCTTGGAAGTGTCTGAGAAGAAACGGTTTTAGTCCTAGTCATCATTGGCTGCATTCCACTCAACCTCTGGATCATCATCTAAACGCAAAATGAGGTATGACAGCAGCTGGAAGATGTTCTGCCACAGGAGCAGGAACACATAGACGTAGAAGTCGCTGACATCGATCTGACAGTGATCACCTGCGAAGCTCATCTCGCACACACACTGGAACCTGTTGATCAGGTTACGGCAGAAGCCTCCATTAAGGCAGGGGTCAGATGCACATTCATCCAGCTCCAGCTCACACCTGTCGAAGAAAATCAGTGCTTTTAGATGAAGAGAGTCACACGATGAAGAGCAGTGCTTGAAGGCCGTCTTATGCCACATTCCTAAAAGCAGGCAGAAAAACTTTTTTTTTTTTCTAGCTCTCTCCTTCATTACAAGTCTATGGGATTGTAGATTTATTTAATCATCTGCCATTAAATCTGATTGCTAGCACACTTCTCTTAGATTAGCTGCACTTTGAAGTGTCTTTGCTGTGCTTGTACAAATAATGCAGGACTAGTTATGCAGCGAATTTGATACATAAATTTGAGGTTTATGGATTTGTTCAAGTATTCAAAATAATAATAATATATTACTATAGCTACTGTTTCCCGACCTCAGACAGGAAATATAGCTGCCTACTAAAATAACTTTATGACATAACTTTATGGCTACACTTTGCAGTTCATAAGGTTATTAATTTTCCTATTCCGCAAGGATGTGTTCAATTGAACAAAAGTGACTATAAATACATTTATAATGTTACAAAGACTTTCCATTTCAAATAAAGAAAAAAATTTAGTGCATTCCACAAAAATATTAAGAAGTGCAACTTTTTTTTAAATAATAATAAAGCAACGAATCAGCACATTAAGAAGAATTTCAATGCATATTATTTACTCAATTTAACCTCTGCATGTTCATATTCTTACCACTGTCCGGTGAATCCAGGAAGACAGTCACAATTATCCTCTACAGAAGAGCAATTGCCACCATTGAAGCAGCTGTAGTTCCATCTCTCATTCCCACAGAAAGACACGGGAAGTTTAGGGAATCTAGAGAGAAATGTAATAAAATAAAATAAAAAACACTTAGTACAAATGTGACAAAGGGGACTGGGATGTGTGAATTTATTAAATAATCGAGGTCAAATAGGCAGGGTCGAAACAATGGCAAGCAGGTATGATGAAGGCAATGTACAAGAAGAGTCTAGAATACAGGCAGGGTCAGTCGAACGGCGAACAATATCCAAAATAGGACAAGACAGGGCAGAAATCCAAATCAAGGCACAGAAAATCCACTCGATAAATAAGATACAGCAGAACACAAGAAACACTTCGTAGGGACAAACACAATACTTAGCAGTTGGACAGACAAACACAGACTCCGTCCACACGAAGCCGGTGCGTTCCCTATCCGATAATTTTTTTTTCTCGTTCTAAAAAAAAATAGCGTAAACACGAATCCACTGAAAACGGTGTAGTATATATGCCAGACCAGTATGGGGCGCTGTAATTCTGCCATAGATATACACTATAAACAGAGAAGAAGACTTTGAGCATGCGCATAACCTTGCGCGCTGTATACGAACCAAGAAGAAGAAGA
>JAUMHQ010000045.1:309527-328095 GCA_032361165.1 Enteromius paludinosus | reverse complement strand
CTATAAACACATGAACTGTGTCGCTCACAGGTCTTGCTGACAACAGCTTTGTGAATGCTTTGGTCAAAGCCGCGCCGCGCACGATAGTTTCGGCGCTGAGTCTATTTTGTAGTACTGCAGTGCAAGCCGCGGTTCAGCTGCGCGCGACAAACGCTGCCAGTTTGATGAAAGCACAATCGGCACGCGCTGCTTACGCGTGCAGTGTGAAACTGGTGTAAAGGTAAAAGATTGTTCTCATTGCAAAGACAAATATTACGGTATGTTTCAGCTTGATTTAAACCACCATAATGTGTTAATAAACTGACATATTATGAAAATTATGTATCTGTGTGCTGTTATTTATCTTTTGGTATGCATTTCAGAAAAAACATGGTTATGATAAAGGTGTAGTTGCAAATAGTGATTAATCATGATTAATCCACTGAAAATCCGGATGAATTTGACTACAAATTTTAATCATTTGACAGCCCTAATATATAGTCTGCAGCTTCAGGGATCTTATCTACACACTATTAGCTTGTAACACCCCAAAGAGAAAGGAAAACTTGAAAATACATCATATGACCCCTTTAAGTTAAAAAAATATCTGCTATTATTCAGCAGCCCATTCAAGTTCTAAGTCATAAATTGTAAACTCACTGTGACAAGGTTGAAATGATATTGCTCTAATCTGAATATTTTAGGGAACGTCTCCCCTGTGGTGATCACCCAAGGTCTATGACGGCAATGTCCCTGGAAATTTGGCCCTGAGATATGAAAATGTGATTTCTTGGCAGTTCAGCTTTAACCTTTTCAAATGAAATTATTATAATAAAAAGAAAAAAAAATGTCTGACGTAAATGGCACTGTTTCTTGGGAATGACCCACTTATTGCACTTCTAGATCTTGAGGAAGCTGAAGCTTTTTCTTTTCTTTTATAGTGTGTTTTTCTTGGGTGCGATGCTGGTTATCGCTGCTACGTTTCTCTACGGGTATGAGAGCACACCTGCGGGCAGCTCTAGTAAAGTCTAGAAGACGGGACACGAGATGATGAACATCAGGAGATGCTCTACTTCAGCTGAGGTTCAGGACTAGAGAACCGATGATGTCGTAAGGATGCTATTAGAAGGTAGCACAAAAAACAAACACAACCAACCTGAACTTGAGTTATATCATTTCATGATCAACAAGCCAACTCCAGAAATGAAACTCAGACTGCTTCTGACATATTCGGTGACAGGACTGTTTGTTACACTCAGCTGAGGACTTTAAGGACTTCATTTGAAATGTGTTTACGTGTAATAGGAAGCTCTGAGATGGAGCCTCACAAACTCAACATGTTACAGTTTATTTATTTTGTAAGCCATACAGTGGCATATTAAGAAAGCGATCGTTTTACTTGAATGTATCCTTTCTCAAAGCCAGTAAAAAGTGTTTCTCAAATGTCTTCCAGTCTAATTCTCATAATAAAAACAAGTTGAATCTGAAACATTGAACCATTAGGAGGAATGACTGCATTTTGATTGCTCTAATAATCTGGGAAAAATGTTGAGAGATCAGACTCCTGCGAGATGCTCAGTGCACTTTTATTAGTCCTTGAATGAACAGAGTGAACTGTCAGAGTGAACTGCTGGGGGTTTCAGTGGAAATATATATGTTGCATCACAGTTTGTTTTATGCAAAAAACGACTTGCATGCAAGAAGGGAGATGAAAAAACAGCCCCCCCCCCCACTAACTGGGTCTTTCTCGCCAGTAATGCAATGCTATGAAACTTTTCCACAGTAAACTCAGTCTCTTCCATTGCATAGACTCGTTTTGCAGTGGGAAAGCATGTGGATATGAGAGAAAGTGGGTTTTAACCATTTAAGCAATATTTTTATTCCTCATTTCGGCACATCCTGTTCTAGCAAATGTTGAAATCATTAAAAACCATCGCTAAAACGGCTCATTTGCTGCTGGTGTTCATGCATTTTCAGATAATGAGTTCATACGTTTGAATGTATCTTTATTTAGATGATCATCTTGAGGAGGAATATGGCTTTGACAGAGATACAAGATGTAACTGAAAAATGATAGAGGGAGATGAGGTGAGGTATTTATCATATTACAGAAAGGAAACCCCAGATGAAGTATTCTACGTTTGTCTAGATCAGTGCTCCAAGCTTTAGACGGACTGCATGCATCTCAACTTCCAACAAAACTTTTCCTTTGAAAGGGATTTTAGGCAAAGCATCAGGCATGAATAAATGCTCTGTTAGATTTAAGAGTTAGTTATTATTATTATTCTCTGTTACATGTCCAGACTGGATATCACCTCTTCATTTCCAACCAGTGCAATTCAATGCATCATAAAACAATACAATTCACTAAATTAAAAGCATGCAAATAATGAATAAAACTATCAAGTAATTTATAAGTTGTCATTTTAGCAGTGTCTCATGAAAGCATTAGCCACACACTTTATACTGTATGCATGTAAGTTTGTTGGCCCTCCACAGAACAGTTTAGTCCAGAGAAAGATGATTTTTTAAATGTATTTATTTTTTTATAAATATTTGTTTTTCACATTGATTTTATAGAGCCTATTTAAAAAAAAAAAAAATGCTAGCTTTATATAAATCTTTATTTAAATATTAATTTGCATTGCGTGCAAAGACCGCAAGTTATTTATTTTGTAGCCGTTGCTTTACTTTTCCTATTTAAACACAGCCCTGCATGAATTTAAGTGACACTTTATTAGCGAAAGCATTATTTTGAAAGTCCAAAATCCATAGCAATAAGGGATTTAATTTGACGTAGATGAAAGTTTAGTCCAGTTTTCATAAAAAGTGAGTAATTGTGTCATCCTAAATCGAGGAAGTTTAGTTTGTTCTGCTAAAATTCACTGCACGGACAAAATAGTTCTTAAAATATCTTTGTGTCCAACAAAAGACAAAATAAGGACAGAATTGTCATTTTCGGGTTTACCTGACATTTGTAATGGAAACTCAATTTCATTTGTGTCGTAATTACCCAAGGAGTCTCAGTGGGAGAGGACGGAGTGAGACAGCTTGAGAATGGAGAGAGGGAGACGGGGACGTGGAATGGCACAGATGGAGTGTGTATGGCATGTGACTAATCTGGTGAATGCCTATGGTGCAGCACCCACTGCGTAAACTCAAACGGACTCATGTGCAAGCATAAACAAACTCCTATCCACTCTCCGGTGCCAGGATGTATGTGTTTGGATGAACGGCCCCACTGCATCCTTTACTCCATTACTACTCCACCTCAACGGGCGGATGTCTTCATGCACCCTGCGACCTTTTTCATCTTACTGCATGTCAAAGATATCTGCTAGCATTTGATATGAAGTCACAAGTCTTGAATGATAGACGTTTCGAAGAGTTTTGCTGGTTGCCCTAAAAAGCAAAAGAGTAAATGTCCTGCGGTGACCTCCCTTGGTTCTTTTAATGCCACTGGATTCACTTTGTGTTGTATAGGACCAAACATTCTATCTTTTTCATGCATTATATGGCATCTTCCTGAAAGTTTAGGGCCTTGTTGCCTAAGTAAATAAAAACCTCAGTGTAAGACACTTTATAATAATTGTAAAGATATTACCACTAAGGGTATTCCAAAAGGCATAGTTCACTGAAAAATGAACATTCTGTTATCATGTCTGTCTATCCTCCTTCTTTGGAACACAAATGAATATATATTGAAGAATGTATTCAGCTGTATTTTGCACATAGTATTTGGGCAAAATTGCCCACATTTCACCATATTTTCGGTAGTCTGTGTATGAATGTGTTGATCAATGATTCGAAGTCTTACATTTTTGTGTAAAAGGTGATCATGTTGCTCTGGAGGACTTGAAAGGGTTGCACTGATTAATGTTATGCTACATTTAACTCCTATTTTAAGGTGTACGTTTTTGGACCCCATTGGCTATCATTCTATGGACAAAAACAGCTGAAACAGTCTACAACATATGTGACCCTGGAGCACAAAACCAGTCATAAGTAGCACGTGAGAATTTGTAGCAATAGCCATCAATACATTATATGCTAAGAAGTTCATTTGGACAACCTTAAAGGCGGTTTTCTCAATATTTACATTCATTTTTTCACCCTCAGACTGTCAAATAGTTGTATTTCATCCAAATATTATCCTGTCCTAACAATCCATACATCAGTCTATTAATTCAGCCTCTTATGATGACTAAATCTCTCGTACGACTGGTTTTGTTGTCCAGGGTCGACGATCTTCTGTTTCTGCAGAACCAAAAAAAACATGAGGGTTAGTACAATTAATTTTTTCTGTGAACTATTCCTTAAACCTAGTGGGTTCATTTAGTACTAGTTACTCCTGATCATTTGCTGTCTGACCAAGTACTTTGAAGTTTAAAGGTAGCAAAACCTCACGGTGCGGGCAGAGAATTCCCTTCTCGACTGACTAGTTCAAAGCCACTGAGAAACCCAACAAAACTGGGAATCCACAAGGCAATCCCAAAATCCAGTGTCCAAACAGCACATGCAGTCTTCGATGTCCTATAGGCACTGTTGAGACACCCCTATTTGGGCGGTATCACTACCAGAGGTTGTCCTCTCCTGGGCCTCCACATCAGCACCTGGGCGTCGTTGGCATTGGGCCTGCCCAGAGCGTTAGGCGGGATGGGCTCGTTGTTACTGAGAATGTGTGGCTGTTCCTGGTGCGGCCGTCCCATCAGTTTGGCACGAGAGCCAAGCGGCATGGAAGGATCCACCTCGATGTCTACGCGCATACGCCAGCGCACCGTCTGAAGAACGATACGCTCTTTGGTGTCTGCATTTAGTGCCACCAGCCAGGTGATGAAGCTCTGGTCTCGAGTGATGTGCGTGAGCATGGGCGTGTTGCTGTTGCTGATGGGCACCGCCCAAGTCACGCTGGGGTAGAAGTTGTCATTCATGCTCACCGTCAGCCGGGACGGTTTGGACGTGGGGCCTGAGAGGGTCACTGTTTCGGTGGTGTTACCGTACCAGGGATAACTGACGCCATCAGAATCGCTTATGGCCTTCACCCGTCCTTCTCGAAGCTCGGGTAATTCCCAGCTGGACCTGCCGAAGGGAGAGAAGGAGATCGGTCAGGAAGGACAAAAGAAGTACGGGTCCAAAGGGCGGCAGTGCTTCAATACATCAAACAGGCGAACGAGGTGGGTGAGCGGACCTGCTCAGTACAAAGTGCCTCATACAAATATGGAAAAACAGTGATTAAAAGACATGGAGCTGTGAATGAAATATTCATGAATGTGTTTTTTTCCTTAGTTAGCCTTCCCACTCATCTCCTTCTAAGCTGTCTCTGTCCGCTTCTCTCCTACTCTGATGGTCTCCTTGATAATCCGGTAATTTAGGCTCAAGTTTAAAGCTTGATTTGGGGCTTAAACAACATAATTTCTCACAATTTTATGTTAACAGCTTGGCAAAATAAGTTTGGGTTGAAGAATGCCTTTCAATTCATGAGTGTACACGTTTAAAGCGAATGAGGCACAACTCACAGGAAGTCGAAGAGGAATTACATTTATTTATTTATTTTTTGAAGGAATTCAACCTTGGAAGTGCATTCTGGGTAATGAATCCTCTCTCCACAAAACGTATAAATCTTTAAACCTGAAGGCTTTTTTTAAACTTTTTCACAACTTTGAAATAAGGCTTTATTGTGTTTATTATATGGATGTCTTTGAATTGCAATTCAATCTACTTTAAATTCGAATTCGAATTGGAATTCTGCATCCTGTTTGCTACTTTGTAACCACTGTAGTTTGAGTTTTGAACGCACTCTAAGTTCTATTCGGAATGGCCTATAACCCTTTAATAAAAATCACACACAAAGAACACTTTCTACAAAGATATAGAGATGCCAAACCGCACAACCTGATACTCATTCATCTGTCCACAACAGATGACCACAACCCCAAAAGAGCGACCTTTAAATAGCCTATTTGTATAAACAATAAACATTTTTTGCTTCGGTTTACTGTCAGAGTCATGAAACACACATTGAAACTTGAGCTTGTCATTGTTTGTTTGTTTTTGCCGAATACTCACATGCCAATATCACCATATGTATTGAAGAACTCCATTTGGGTGCACGCCTGAATCCAGCCCACGGTCCATGTTTCGTTTCTGGGAACCGGGGGCATCACGATCCCGGCCGATGCTCTGAAGTACGGGGTCTTGTATCGCAGGACAATGGGCGAATTCTCCTCAATGATGGTCGGGCATTGATCAATGGAGGCTGAGACCTCATAGACCACTATGTTCTCCCGTCGGATGCGGGGCTTGCAGGCGATGCTCTGAATGCAACCCATGGTCCTGCTTATTAGGGGTGTCAATGTGGCCAATGACGGAAAAAGGAGAATATATTTAAGCAATATATTCATTGGCACTTTTTACATCCCTTGAAACGCTGACAGATCCCCGTCTTCATTTCCAACTCGATAATTTCTCGACAAATCCTTTGGGTGAATGCACTGAAAAGCATGTCTGCTGTCGACATGTTTTGATGCATTTCAGAGCGCGCGTGCGTTGTTCTAGCGCATCTTTGAGAGCGATGGACAAGTGTAACGGGAACACGGTGCTGTTGTGGAGCTGAGGGTGTTTGGGTGATCCCTGTCGCCTGCTCCCGAAGCGCTGGAGTGCCGCACTGCCCTTGATGCTCGTCCCCAGCAGATGTGATCCGGCCTCCACCGATTTGGACACCCGGTGTGTGCCTGTTTGCCGTCCTTCTTCCAATTCACGCGTCCAGCTGTAGCTCTGAGCCCTTTGATCCTAGTTTTTCTGCTGGGCGCGGGCATGTCAGCGCTGAAGAGGGAGCCGGTGCTGCATAGAGAGGGTACGCTGGTTATATTTCCTCCAGGTGAACGACCTACCCAACATTTTGTTGATGCGGCTCCTTCTAAAAAAAGGGGGAAGCGACACACAAACGGATCCGGCCGAGCAGGGATTTAGTGCATCTGATTTACAATGCAAACTTGGGTGCTACGTTTAAAAACACAATGCCTGTCACGGGCATCACTGGACTAATTTTGTGTTTTTCCTTTGTGTGCTTCCATCCGTTGCATCCATAGCGAAGACACCCTGTGCAAATCTTTGAAGAACGCAAATATGATGACGAAATAATAACACACACAAGCCACCTGCAACATTATATAGCGCAGTGATTTTTAAAAATATTCCTCCAATGAAAAACAGCAGAGAATCTTAACGCAGACATGTGCTTTATATGGTCGCTGTTCAGTTGCAGTGAGGTGCTGATCGGTGTTGCCAGATCGCGCAAGAAAAACAATCAAAAGTTGTTTACAGAAAACCTAGCTTTAGCAAGGCTAAATTGCGACGTAATATTTTGTAAATAAATAAAATATTATCTTTGTTGATTTTATTTACTTTGTTAGCGCACATTGCTTTTGTCTTGGTAATATTTAATCAAAATCTGAACATATGCTTCTGCTCTGATATGGCGTTCCTTCTGTTATTAGGTCAGTCTGACGGGTGAACCACGCCCCTCCAACTGAGAATAAACCACGCCCTCTTTTCAATATTCAATTTGTTATATTGTTATGAAATATAGTGATGCTGCGTCCGAAAAAGCATACTGCTTAAGTAGGTACTACATTTAAAATTGAACGTACTACCCGATCGTTTAAAATTATGTTCTATATAGTACTTTGGTGGATATGCGGTGAAGTCAATGGAGTGTCTGTTTATAGTAAGTGCAAATAGTCTGCCTTCTTGGTTGGCAGGGGCTATTTACATTAACTCCGCCCACCAACGTGTGATTGGGCTGTCCATCGCTACTTGCACTTTATGTAAATAGCATCTATGCTAAGGAAATATGCTATTTTCATTGAAAAAAATACATGATAAACTATGTTTTCCGCACATTTTTAAAAAACCCAAGAGCGTGCTGAGTGCTAAACATTCGGGCATTTTTTTTCTTGGCGCCGAGAGTTGAAAAATGTTCAACTTTGGATAAAACACTGTGCTCATCACTGTCACTTCAGTCTGGCCAACCAATCACAGTGGAGTAGGGGCGGGACTACCAATTGTACTACATCTGAACAACAGTGGAGAAGCTATTATTTCTTGTCTCCGAGTATTTATTTATTTGCTAAATTGAATTGTAAGATTTACTGTAATGAAATATACTGGATATTTATTACTGGATATTCCGTATCATAACAACCATAGCGTCTCAACAGAAAAAAAATGCTGCGCTGAGTGTTTTCAGCTATGAAAAAACAATTTGGTGGCCTAAGTGCGGCCTAAGTGCTATTTACACTAACTCCGCCCACCGAGGTGTGATTAGGCTATCCATCACTATTTGCACACTTTCTATGCTAAGAAAATATGCAATTTCTGCTTAGTGTAAATAGCATCTAATTGCTATTTGCACTTATAGCCTCTATCAGTATTTACACTTAGTGTAAAAAGCCACTGCCTTAAATTAATCCCTCACAACTTTTCATCCATGTTAAATTCAGTACCGTGTGATTAAAGTAATAAAACGTTTTAATGTCACTTAACTTGTGTCAATATATTTTACATTTGACTTTTATATCACAACACTAAATTCTGTGGCGTTTACGGTGTTGTTTAGGTTGTTGGCGGCAAAGGAGTTATTATAAAATGTCCAATCTCTGTTCTCATTTTGTACTTTAAGCGCTACAAAAAATAGCTTAAGAGTTTAGACTTGTTTTCCGGAGAAAATACTGAAAAACTGAATGATTAGTCATACTTTGTACTGTAATGAAGGTCAAGCATTGATATGGTAATATATTCTGAACACTATGCCAACATTTGGGAATGCTTGCATTTAATTTACAAAGACGAAAAATGGTTTAGAATTAGCGGACATGGCAACAAGGGTGCTGATGCTGGCGCGCGAACCCCAAGCTCAGGAGGGGTGCGCGTTCTAGAGAGCGTCCAGAGATGTGGGCGTGGTTTATGTGACGCCAGTGTCTCCTCTGCCCTCTGATTGGTCGGACACGTGTACGGCGGAAGAGGAATCTGCTCCGCGCACTTCCTGGACACGCATCAACCGGTCATTCAAGCAGCTCTGTATCTGACTCGCAGGGGTCGATGGTCATTCATTAGCGCAGCTTTATCTTATCCGCGCGGTTTATGATTGTGGCTTTGCTGCACAGGCTGTCGGAGAAGCTCCCACGCGTTACGCACAGGTTGAGTGAGATGATGAAGCCGCAGGTCGTGTTTGTTTTGGGCGGGCCTGGCGCGGGGAAGGGGACACAATGCGCGAGAATCGTGGAGGTAAGCGAGATGCAGAGCTTTGGGATCATATCGATAGAGAATAACTAATGTTGTGTAAGCGCTGTATGCAAAACATCAATGCGTTATGGGGCTATGGATTCAGATATGCTGCAGATTACAAAGATCTTTCATTTCCGTATCTCCTCCGAGACATTTCATAAGGAAAATGCCAATCCCCAGCGCCTTCTCGTCCCTTTAACAGCGACACCGTGTTTCATGTATCATGATGGTAAAATAAGTTTGACGGAAAGGTACTTAAGTGGTGCATTAAGTGGTAATAATTTCCTGGAGCGTTTCCATATTCATATGTCCTGGTTATGAACAGGAGCTGTGTTCAAACAAGTCCCACCCTGCTGTCTGTGCAGTGTTTGGCACCAGGATCGGGTAAAAGGGCATATGTGTTGTAACGTGACTTATGATTTTTATTTATTTCAGAAACTAGCTGTAGGGGAAAAAGCCTTTCATTTATCAGTTTGATCAAAAATACAGTAAAAACACTTCATATTTTAAATAATATTTAATGCTTTCTAAAGGTTTATGTTAGCACACTGAAGACAGGAAATACACATGAATGAGTACGATGTTAAAATATATGACAAGTACTGCTGTTTTACTGTATTTCTGATTAGCTATTTTTATTGTTGAGCATAAGAGGCATAAAAAAAACGTAATTCCATTTATTAATTTAGAAGACACTTAAAATGAACTTAACTTAAAACTTA
The DNA here is from genome assembly GCA_032361165.1 of Enteromius paludinosus. Classification (NCBI taxonomy): domain Eukaryota; kingdom Metazoa; phylum Chordata; class Actinopteri; order Cypriniformes; family Cyprinidae; genus Enteromius; species Enteromius paludinosus. The sequence goes on along the minus strand of JAUMHQ010000045.1, from coordinate 318,109 downwards.
AGCACAAAGACAGGAAGGGGTTAAGGGAAGGTTTTTTTATAGTGTATACTATGTATTGTATTTACAGTAACTGGAATTATTTATTTTTGCATATTTAGAATTTTTAATAATAAAAAAAAAAAAAATCACTTTCGGTTTCAATTTACTAGTTATTTAAATAATTGTTTAAAATGTGTTTAGATCATTTATACGAGTAACGTGAAGCATGCCACAGCATGTCAGTGTCGACTCCTTATTTCCTTTATTGTTTAGGTTGCAGATGAAGTAGAAGTGCTATCGAAACAGATCCCGTCTCTGCTCTTATATTGTGCTTTGCGTGCTAGAAAAAAACCTTCACTTTATCCATATGGCATCTGAACAAGGTTGTGAAATTATTTACTTCGATGTTTTTGTATGCTCATGAAGGCCACACGTTTGGACACAACTTGAAAATGTGTCTCATGATCTTAAAAACCACTTGATTTGACAAAAGTAGTGTCTGCACAGACTTTGTGACAAAGCTGCCTGTTCAGTTACCGAACCCATACACGCCCCTCTTTGATATTCATGTTTTGTAATGTGTTTTCTCCCGCGCTCAGAACTACAGCTACACTCACCTGTCGGCTGGAGACCTGCTGAGGGAGGAGCGCAGCCGAACCGGCTCCGAGTTTGGCCAGCTCATCGACAACTACATCAAAGAGGGCAAAATAGTTCCTGTTGAAATCACCATCAACTTGCTGAAAAAGGTGGTTACACTTGTCCATCCTGCTTAACAAGCCAAAGCATTCCAGGTGGTGACTTGGTGGACATTTTCAGATAATTATCACTGAGAGTGAACTTGATAACAAATGGGAGCAGCTCCGCTCCAGGGGTTCAAAGAGCGGCTCTTAATAGACATAAATGGACAGGCTTGTATCATAAATGGCATAAATCGTAGCTCCGATACCATTATGAAACTGTCAAGCCTCTTTATAATTTGAATGGCCCGGCCTTTTCTGAGCAGATCAGTCATTTATCTTGAAATGGATGTTTTCATCTGTATTTGTCAGGCGATGGAAGAGACCATGAAAGCCGATGAAAAGAAGTTCCGCTTTCTTATTGACGGGTTCCCACGAAACCAAGACAACCTGGAGGGATGGAAGAGTGTGATGGAAGGGAAGGCGGATGTCAAGTTTGTGCTCTTCTTCGACTGCAGTAATGCGGTGAGGAGCAGCTGAGGTTTTGTTGAACTTTTTTTTATTGTATGTATTTATTTTTACGGCTGCTTTAAGTGCCATTTGAATGAACAAAATAATAATTTTTAGAGATTTTTACCCTAAATAATAGGGGTGTAACAATACACAAGAGCCTCAGTTGTCATTGTTTGGTGGGGTCCTTGTACAGCAGGTTGGAAAAAATAAACAAAATCGTTTCTTAACAGTAGTTATCTTTTTTTAACTAAATTGTTACTAAATTGTTGAAGGTTACGAATCCCAACAAAATCCAAAGTACTAAATTAAATTTTTAGTTTTTTTATACACCGCCCTCCAAAAGTTTGGAAAGACTCCTAGCAAAGTGTGGTTTTAGATGATATCAGCATTTTTGGTGCAAAAACTGTACATTAAACTAGCTTGACATTATCGTTAAATACCAGCAATAATCATTTTAATTTTGGTTACATAATAATGGCAATATATACTTGTCAGAGTTGAGTTACCATGGGAGGAACTGGGCCGTGATGTCCACAAGAAGTGTCCAACAGTGTGAATCATCTTCGGTCAATCCTTCTAGAGGCTTGGAGTAATATATCAAGTCAGTGTTTGAATAAACTGACAGCTCGGATGCCCAGATTATGCAGAGCTGTAATAGCTGCTAATGCTGGATATTTGGATGTAGTCTTGTATGTATAAACTGTTTATGTAATACAATATGTTTTCATAGTTTGTGTTGTCCCTTACGAGTGCAAATTTATCACAAATTATAAAGGATTCACGCCAATATTGTCCAATACCCACTTTTCTAGGGCAGTATATATATGTGTGTGTGTGTTTACGTATAGCCTACTGTATATACATAAAATTATCCGTTAACAAAGAGCTGTAGTAAAACGGGTTTGTTATGTATGCTATATTTAAATAAACAAAAATGCAAAAATTCTACTGCACTGTATCTCGTCCCTTTATAAGTGCACAGATTTAAACTACTATTCCTCCCCTCTCTGACACTCTCAAAAGAAGGATTTGATGGCTCTGAAACTGCAGGCCAGGATGGGTTTTGCAGCCAAGCAATTTGTAGTCAGTTGTTCCAGTGTCCAAAAAATAATCTTCCAATTTATCTACATTTCAAACCCTGGGCAATTCGCTCACATCAGGTTGTCCCACCCATTTCATCTTGAGAGCTGACTGAACTGGAACAATGTGCTCCAGACAGACCAGAGCAGAAGGAAGGAAAGCAGTTTGGCCAGACTTCATGTTAGATGAAAACCAAAGCTGCCTCGTGCTGACCGTCAGTCCTGATGCTTCCAGGCTGCTTCTCTCTGACCATCAGTCACACACAATGACATCTCTGCAAATTATATAAGATGATACTTTTTCTTCCTTTAATCGGAACAACCAGCACCGGGTCACAATGTAGCATCGTTAACAAAAGGCGCCACCTGCTGGTAACAATAAAGTCGACGTGACCAATGAGTTTCTAGAAATGAAAAAAAGAAACAAGTATTGAATGTAATAATATATTTATTATGTATATATAAATACACACACATGCATGTATATATTTTAGAAATATGTTATGTTTATAAATCCATTTTTTTTTTATAAAAATGACGAATATATATGTAAATATATTTAAATATGTACTGTATGTGTGTGTATTTACATGTACATAATATATACACAGAACACATATATGTGTGTTAACGGTATATATTTAGTATGTATATATAAGTACAAACAGTTGCATGTAAATATTTCAGAATATGTAATGTTTATATTTTAAATATATAAATATATATAAATATTTCCAAAATACATGCAGTATGTGTGGGCTTTTATTTGTACATAATAAAAATACACATTATGTAAACTTTTTTTTGGATGTGATTAATCGTTTGACAGCTCAAGTGTATACACACACACACACACACATCTGTACACTTTACATTTATTATGCAATTATATCTTCATTGGATCCAATATATTGCAAACTGATTTTAATGTTTCATGTCCTACAGATCCTTTTTTCAAGATTCTTTGATTATCAATCAATCAGTCAACTTGGTCAAGTGAAGTGAACAGCAGTGATCACTATGTAGGGACCCTGAGAATCAGAATGCAGCTTGTGTTTCTGGTATTGAGAGAGCAAGAAAGACTGGAACCTGTGGACAGAGAGCCAATTTTACATGACTGCGCCACAGAAAATCAAATAAACTATACATCGACACAGCCACGATGCTCTGAAGAGCAATATTACACACTAATGAACTAGAAGAGATCATCACTGTAGGATATGAAACACAAGAGACGCTGTCTGAGTGCACTAAATTCAGTGTGCACTATATTTGGATCCATATTGATGATCTGACTAATCTAGTGCATCATCGGTCACTAGCAGAAGTTTTAAATGATTTGTGTAAGCCTATTATTTCCTAAATGTGTCACATATTGACCGCACTTTACATAGTTATTTTAATATATAACATATAACTCACAATACAGCATCTGCTTCCAGGTAAGCATGGCAGAGAATCCATAATGACACAGCAGTGGTGATTGCTCTACAGGGTCGTATTACAGCCCAGCAATATGAGGCTATTTTACAGGACCAGCTGCTCCCGATTATTCAAACACTGTTTCATTACGATGATCCCGTATCAGCCAGCTTTTTCAGATATGCGTTACATATACCAATATCAGTAACATTTTCGCTCAGTAAGCAAGGAAGTGGTGTGTGGGTGAGTAGTTTGCACACATGATACACTGGAACAAAGGTATTCAGGATGCAGTGCAGTAGCGCCCCCTACAGACTGCAGTGTGCACTCCACTGATGGCTTTTGCTAAAATAAAATAAAAACATCATTGAACTACAGGCACTTTTTATATTTGAGGACCAGATTTGGTAACCAACAAAGAATGCCAACTTCGCAGCTTACACAATATAAATTAGACACATTTTATAAGCTAAGTGATGTTTCTGTTAGTATCTTTGCCTTTATTTGAAGAGTGAGACGGGTTTTTGGATGTGGGTCTTAAATGAGGTTCATTTGATTTTAGTTTTACTGAAACCTACTGCAAAGCGGCACCTAGCCACTTAATTTGCATTTTAATTCAGACCAACGCGAAATCAAATTATCCCAGGTCAAGCTATATGCTAATATTTCACTTCAACATCTAAATGAAACGGCTTGGGACCACTTATCTTTATAAAATAAATATTCTTTATCTTTAAAAACGACCTTTTCCAATGATTTTTGAGACAATAACTTTACACACAGTGCATTTTTCTGATTTACAGCTTTGTTTTTATGTACTTAGAGCTGTGTCTTTGTTTTTAGGTGAACTATCCCTTTAAGAGCCAAACCGTTTTTGGGTAATATTGACTTCAATGGAGATTAAAAAAACGTTTTAAATAAAAAAATAAAACACTGAGACATTTCTCAAAATATATTTTATTCTCCACAGAAAAACAGGTCCGGTTTGGAATACATGAGGGTAAAATATTTAGTATTTTTGGGTGAACTAGCTTTACTAACAATTGCTGTTTTTTTTTTTATTTATTCACAAATATTAAAATGTAATAGCTTATATCATAAAAACACAAACAGATTTTTTTTTTTCCACAAAATTAAAAAATTCATTCAACTTGCAGCTATCACTTGGAGAAAGTGACACTGTCAGAGGTCCGTCACCTGACACCAACCTTAATACTCCAGCACATGTTGCATAAGACTTCCGAGATAAGCAAGTTTGAGATCAATAAGCTTCACTTCTCATCAGCAGTCTCCAGCGCGGGACTCGAACCCATGACAGCGGCGGAGATGAATGCGGATGTCCTCCACGGCGCAGTGACACTGATAAGGAACTGGAGTGTCGGGATGTGCTCGTTTTAAGTCAGAGGAGCTTCTGCAAAATTCAGGCTACGGACGACGGTTTTCTCGCTAAACTGGCGTGAATATTTTCTGGAGCGGAGAACGCCTTCCTCCCACAAATATTAAGAGAAGAATTCTGACTGCGGGGGAAATGGGAAGTACAGTGATGGACTCCAAGAAAAAGGATTCTGCAAAGAAATCCTCAAAGAAAAAGCGAACTCTGCGCCTAAACATGCCCGTGAGTTTATATTTAACAACTTTACGGCTTAAGTGTTGACAATTCCGCGTGAGTGTTGCGTTGCGTGGGTGTGTGGAACGCATTTGATACATTTACCGCTTTAAAGTACAGCGTCTCTACACATTGTCTCCATTAAGTTACATTTCGAGCGTTCTAATGCATTTTTGGAAGTTAGGTGTTACATTTTTGGAACGTCTTTGTTACACTGCCGCTTTAGAACTTATTGCAACTTATCGAGCTACAATTTCAAACGCTGCTTTATTACACCTGCGTGTTGTTTCTTGTTACAGTCGCGCGAAGTGTAAAAGTAAAAGTTATGGTATGAAATCAGTTCTGCTTGAGCTGTCAAAACAGGAGTTGCAAACCCTGCCCCCCCAACGCGAACGCGTGTCGCAAACATGAACGCGTGTGTAAGCTGTGGTCGAGCAGGCCCGCGTTTGCTCGCGTACGACAACAAACCTGAACGTTTTCGAGAGAACTGCACCAAAAGTACGCTCGTAGGCTTGAAATATAAGCGGTTTGGTACGCCGTGCTATTGCTTGAGCCTGGCTGTAGAAAGCTGAAAGAGGAAGTGAGGGAAACAGCTGTAAGACTGCGCTCAGCCGTGACTCATCATAGCGTTACATGCCGAAATGCAAGCTCTCTCTGATTCTGCCTGTATAACTAACATCAAGGCCAGGTCTGTATGTTATTGCTTTATGGAATGCCATTCAAGGGCATCTGCTCAAAACAAAGATAAGTTAAGTTGTGAGCCTGATGTTCTGTCTTTCTCGGTGATAATAAGTAAGCCATCCTGCATTTTTATTGCACTACCCAGATAGCACAGGTACCTCTGCGAGATGTCTGTTAAAGATCTCTTGATCTGGAAAGCATCTGCTGTCTACAAACGTCTGGCAGACGTCTTTCAGATGTCAGTTTTACATATATTCTAAATCATAAACATCTTAAAGACATCTATTTGACATCTAAAAGGAGATGTCCAATAGACGTACTGGAACTGAGCAAACAGTCTAAATAATACATCTTGCAGATGTAAATGCTGAAGTCAAATAGACGATAGATGGGTTTTCAAAAGGGATCGCTGGCAGTAATATTTTCAGACACCCTGCTGCTTAAGAATGAGATCATAAAAATGTATATTATGTCATTATTTACTCTTTGTGATCCAAACACATTCATGTTTTTTTTTAAAGTGGAAAACAGAAACCATTGAGCGAGCCGTAATCTAACGATGTGAAACACATTGTTGCTATTATTTCTGATTAAAAATGCAGAGATGTGATGGAGAGTGTATTTTTCTGTTTAGAGTTTTGAAAGAGAAAATCACAGTGAACTGTCATTTATGAAAAGAGCTGCATATAATTTGCTCCTTTTAAAGTCATGAAGAAATGTGGGACGTACTTGTCTTTGCATTGATTTTGTGGGATGTTGAGATGCTGGCTTTGCCCTTAAAAGTGGAGGCAGATGAATGTGAGCTTGAAGGGACAGACTAAATCATTAAAACGTCACCAGAGAGAGGTTTGTTTGTTTTCACTGGAAAGTCCAGCCATTGCATTTTGATTAAAAATGACATCAGATCCTTAGAAAAAAAAAACTAGAAAAGTACGCAGGGAAAATTTCAGTTTCACGCTGACTTCAAAGCGTATCCTTTTGTGTTTCACCGAATAAATAACAGCACAAAGCTTTGCTATGAGTATACAGTTTAGCTCCAAACCTACATCAACTAATTCAGGATCAATTCTGATTTACAACACCCATTTTCAGCTCAATATGGAAGGCATTTTGGCCATTTATTTACACAGCAACCGCATTTTGGTGGTCTGAAAACAAACGTTTGCAAACGGGTTTCAGTTTCCAAGCTTTCGGAAATTATCATCTCCGTGTAAACAATGAAAAACACACATTTGTGATGATGCGCAAAGTAACCGTTCAGTCTATAGGAATGTGTGTGTAGACAAAGAGACGTGGCCAACTATTGTTGTAAATAACACACCATGTAGGCCTTTAAATGTTTGTTAGTTGTCCATAGAGCAAAGGTCTTGTTTTGACACCTTATACAGTAACACAAAATCTGATCCGTCTGCTTTACCTTACAGTGTTATTTACAGTTCTCCATTTGAGAAAAATAGTTTCAACTCCCTTTTTTATACTGATAACGTTTTTCTTGTGTTATCTTCCCATATCTTCATGTTTGTATAACGCTGCAATGGGGAAAACGAACAATACTGTAGATCTCTGACTGGGTTACAATCCCTTGAATCTTGTGGCTTACAGGAGAAAGAAAACAAATCATACAGAACAGTAACTGACTCTTAGTTTCTGATATTTGAATCTGCTGACATTTAGCCTAATTCGTCATTTAATGGGCATGACTGTAGGATGAATTATTTCCAGTTATTTGTCTGCCTCAGTATTCATAACATCTCAGTCCGTACAGTATGAGAGGTGTGTCCTGGCTCTGCTCATAAAGGACTCTCTGTTCATACGCCACGGTTTGGGAGGGAGTTGTAAGCGAATAAATCTAAAACCTTGGCCCCAATACAAAACCATAAAATCCCTGGCACCACAGTAAACATTTTTGTAACTGTGCTCATTAATGAATTTTTGTAAGGGGGACTTGACATTCTGGAATGTCATATTTTGCTATTGTCAGTGGGGTATTTTGACTACGATGACTGTGTAGTGTAGGGTAGCCTGGTTCTGCTCATCTTCTGCATGCCTGTCAGTGGCTGCGATGTTCATTTGTGATCTTTATTAAAACCGCTTGTTGGAGAATAGTAGCTAGCAGCAGCAATAACACCATCTACGTCATGGCAGAAGACAGATCAGTAGAGCAGTTCGTGTTTTGCTATAGCAGTGGTTTATTATCTTTTGATGGATGACATGGTGAGGGTTCAGGATAGAAAGTAGTTTATATTTTCATCTTTCTTATGAGGCTTAATTTGTAGAAAATTTAATTTAGACACTGTAACAGAATAGGCTATGTCATTCATTTATGTCATTCTGTAGCACTCCTTCAGATGTGAAGCATGACCTGTGTTGTGTTCATTAGTGAGATTCTTTTTTCATTTATTTATTCTTTTTTTTTTTTCTGTCTTTATTAGTAGGCCTAGTTGCTTTTATTATTATTATTATTATTTTAAATTTTTATTGTTTCAATTTTGAGAATAAAATCAATCAATCAAAAACATTTAAACCAGGCCCAGTTGCATTTAAGACTAGTCTTAAAGGTGCCATAGAATGCATTGAGAGAATATTTTAAATTGTTCTCTGATATGTACATAGAAGGTATGTAGC
>JAUMHQ010000045.1:220043-243888 GCA_032361165.1 Enteromius paludinosus | reverse complement strand
GCGGGTCTGGGGTAAGACACCAGTTCAGTCTGTGTGACACGCTGCTGTCAATCAACTATTGTGGGAGTGGCCTCTGTCGGTGTGACATGCATTTGAGATTAAAAGAATTTCTTAATATTTAATTTGAATGGTAATACAATGAGTAATTAAACTGTACAGAAATTGAAATCTACACGCTAATACACACTATACTCATGTTGTTAACAGTAATAATGTGAGAATAAGGTATAACAATAATAATAATTTGGACTGTTAAATGTGATATGAGCTTGTCACCATTCGTAGTGTGATTCATTGTTCCCTCAGTTGGTCAGAACAAACATGGCAGACTTGTCGTTACTTGTTCAAATATTCTTATTTGGGTCATATAATCCAAGATGTAGGGTAAGTCTCCACATCGTGACTGATATCCACACATGCTCCTCAGAACATTAGATTAAACAGTACAGGTTAATTTCCAAACATAGACTGGAAGGATATTTCCGCCTTGTTCTCCGGGTTTAACGCTGTAACCCTCATCATCCACATCAGGAGAGTTCTGTTATCAAACAGACAAACAGATCAAGCATCATGTTCACAGGAACTATACGAATAATAGGCATTTGGAGAGATTTACTTACATATCGATCCCAGTCGATCTCACCGTAGAAACCATTAGGTGCACCATTGGCTTTTTTCTGAGGATAAAACATGTGGGACGAGACATTGTAAGAAAAAAAAACAACGATATATTATCTCACAACAATGCCTAAGGTATGGTCTTCACTGTCATGTAGTATGCTGTACTCACAGATTTGTCTTTGTCTGGGGATCCACTGAAAAATATGAAATCAAATGTTGAAACTTTAGATATATGACTGAACGATAAGTATACACAGTAAGTGCACACATATCTACCAAATCAATGGGCACAAAGATAATATAATGTGATTGTGCACATATCGTATATTAATTACTATTCATTCTGTCAGCTTCAGACTGTATATTTCATACACTAATATTAAAATGATAATCTTCAGTATAACTGGCTGGCTGATATATACGGTATAAACTACATACACACAAGCAAAATTGTATGTTATGCTATTTTTGTAAAATTTTTCTAGTTTAATTGATCATTTATGGAATAAATGTTAGGACTATTATTATGGTATATTATGCACTTTAGAACAGTGGTTCTTAACCAGAAGAGTCTTCAGGAAACTCTCCAGCCGGCTTTTAATATGACTGTAAAATATGACAATAAGCATTACAATAAAAATGTACAACTATTCAATATTTCTCCCCCTCAAATGTTTTATCTTTTCTTTGAGAAACATGGATTCACAATGTCTTGAACAACTTTCATTGAAAAAAAATATATGCAAAAGTCATGTAAACTAATAATCTCTGCATTACTCCATGTGCAGAAAAATAATGAACATAGCTTTTTGAGGTTATGCCTCTAAACTCTAAAATGTTTTATCATAGAAATTGTGACTTAAATTGTTTTCTTATTCAATAAATCATGCAAAAATAAAAAAATGGGGATACTGTTGAGGCCCTGGAGTCAAAAAGGCTAGGAATCACTGCGATAAATAAACAACATGAAAACACAGCAAATAGGTACAGTAGTTGCTCAACTGAACATGTCTTTTCCTGTCAAAGTGGGTGGGTCTTGGTGAAAATAAGCTGCAAAGTGGGCTAGACTTTATGCCAATAGCTGTTCTACTATTGCACATTTGACAAACTTAGACTTAGCAATGCATGATAATAGAAAACACAGTTCACTCAAATTACAATAAACTAGACAGTGCCAAGGCAGCCATTTCTACACATGCATGCACCAGTGAGCAAATCAGAATATTCTTTAGAGATCTGATGTGCATGGTCACATCAGACCGCTCTTACTCACGTGGAGTCACTGTCCTTTTCTCTCTTCCGTATCCCGAAGGCCTTTCGGGTACGCTTTTTCAGTCCTGTTAAAAGTCACGGTCAACATCAAGAGCAAAATAATACATAGTTCCTCTAGTGCAACATGTGACAGGAAAAGTCAGGAAGTTTAAAAAAAAAAAATTTTTTATTTAAACATTTTAAGATAACTATTTTCTATTTTTAAAAAAATTTTTTTTCCTGTGATGCCATGCTGAATTTTCAGCATCATTATAGCAATCACATGATCCTCCAGAAATGACTAATTATCTGATTTGAAGCTGAAGAAACAAAAATAATGAAAACAGTTGTGCTACTTAATATTTTTAATATTACTGACCCCAGTTTTTCAAATGGTAGTGTATATGTTAACTTTTTTCTCTTTTAGATAGTCCTGTAATTTCATTATTCTAATGTTGTGGGTTAATACATATAGCCTGAATGCAAAGCAAGTTACTTTGGATAAGACAATCTGTCAAATTAAGCACAAGTAAGTAGAAATATTCCCTGAAGTTTCTATAAATTAGCTCAGAAAATAAAAATTATATATATATATATATATATATTACAACACTCCTTAACACTGATCGAGCATGTTCAACTTGGATGACCAAATTTGCAATAAGGCCATGCAGTCGTTTACCGGTGGAAGGATGTCAGCAGTAACATAAATGCAAGATCTAGTAGTGCTTATTTTTCAACATTTTCTCTATGCAGAAACAAAAGCCACTGATGACGACTGGCATCATGGCTGATTTTAACAGAGAAGGCACAAGAATTTATAGCCTAGATATCTTGGCATGATGGCATACGGGACGGCTTGAGGGGCTCGGTGCCAGTGTAAAAGCCTCTAGTTGTAGGTTCACCCACCATGCCTCTGGTATAAAAGACCTCTAGGGAAAAGCTGACATTTCCTCCTCCGCCTGGCTAAACGTGAAGCAATTAAGTCGACTTACTTTAAAACAAATACGAGGAGATGAAACTGCGTGCAGCTTGCTCACTCCTAAACACTTAAATCCTAAAATGCCACTTAATAAAAACAGAAAGACATGAACATGATGATGTGATTACACACCCTTATGTCATTCAACACCTGTGCGACTATCTTCTTCGAAATGAGATTTCAATTTCAAAATGAGAAATTTTGAGGAATGCTCCAGCTTCTCTCCCAATCACTGTGGACTGTAGACTTTCAAGCTCCACAAAAGGACACAAACACATCATAACAGTGGTTCATACAACAGATGCACTATGTTCTATGTGTTATTTATCGGTCTATTTGATTTCTTGGTTTGAGAAACCAATTGATATTTAAACCACCGTTCACTCGAGATGTGGATAAATGTAATCTGTGGACAAACAGGCATTTCTTTTCCAACACTACGTTCTATGTGTCATTTATCGATCCATTTGATAGCTTAAAAGACCTTACTTCTTGGGAGGAAAAAAAGTCACTTTTGCTCATCATGTCTACGTTTATCTGAATACAGTAAATGCATTAAAAACAGTAACATTATTTAAAAAAAAGATATTATATATTATATTATATATATACACTTTTTTATTATTATTATTATTATTATTATAATTACCCAAACTTTTAAATGTGTCCAGTCTTTTCTTTAATTTTTTATTTATAAAATAAAAACCACACAGGTTTGGAACTACACAAGATGAATAAATGATGACAAAATGTGTATTTTTGGGTGATCTATCCCTTCAAATTAGAGGAAATAAATCAAGGCATGAAGTGACCTATAAGATCATGAGGGTGGGACGGTGGACCACAGAGCAAAGGCACACAAGCATCCAGATTTTTTTTAATGCACTGGACCGCATGTGTAAATCCGGCCGACAGAAACCCCTCATTTTAAATGTGCCACCGTGAGGTTTGCGTGTGTGTCACGGTGCATACACACATGCCCACTGGCCCTACAACGTGAGACACATAATCCTTCACCTCCATCAAGGAGACAGGCACCAAAACAATGCATTCGGACGTCATGTAACTTACAGGGAATATTAGCGCGCTGAAACACAACATCAACAGACAAGCGATGAATTTAAGGGCCCAGAGTGGGATTTTTACCTTGCATCATGGTTGCAGCACTTCATTCCTCGGTTGCACGCAAGCAAACAAACTGACATGAGATACAGCAGTGATCCGGTAACCGGTCGTTAAAGGAAAGGCTCATACTGCCCAGCCTCTCGCGCCCTCGTCTCTCGGGATTCCCGGTAACCGGTGGGTTAGGCCCCGGGCACAGCCGCATCAGCAGCATCCACGCACGCCATCATCACAGAGGGGATGCTGAGGACAGCTGCTGATGAACGGAGAGCGAGAGTGTGGGAGGGTCGCGTAATTACGAACCGTACTATGGCTGAGGATTCGCTCATGAATATTAATAAGGTCACGTCGACGTAGGTTGGTAACCTTCCTGGACCGTCCAGTCAGGTAACGAATTGACATTCACGAGCCAAGCCTTTCAACGCGGTTGGATTCACTAGCGTTCTGCGCCAATCAGGTAGGCCTGCGTCACGGTGCGTAATTAATATTCATGAGCTGAGCAAAGCCGTAGTAGGGTTCGTACATTCACAAGAGGGATTTTAGGGGCAAACGGACTGATCCTGTGAACGATATTTAATAATAAGGCGCCACCTGCTGGTGGACTAAAGTCTGATAGGACATTTTTTGTAATTTCATAGATTTTGTTTTTTAATGACACTTTGGATGCATACTCAGCTTATACTCAGCAATCGTTGGAAAAATACTACACTTTGATATGAAGCAACAAATGTTTTGCTTAAAACGTACTACCTTCAGGCCATCGAAAATGTAGAAACGTTTGTTACTTCTTTGGAACAGAGATATGTGCAATGCATGGGTGCTGTCAGAATGATAGTAAAAACTGCTGATAAAAATATCACAATAATCCACAAGTAATCCATTCCACACAACAGTCCATCAATTGCAGTAAGAGAAACATTGTCTGTTTAAAAAAACTAATTTAAATTTAAGTCCATAATCTATAATAACCCTTCCTCCAAAAAAAGTCCTTTCTCTATTGTCCTCTCACATTAAAATCTACAATTTTAATCAGAAACAACAATATGAAGTTAAAAAAGCCTGAATGATGACTTTTCTTCCAAACATGCCACTTTTTATTTCACAAGACTTTTATTGATAGACTCTTAAATGGATTACTTGTGGATTATGATGATGTTTTTATCAGCTGTTTGGACTTTCATTGTGACGGCACCCATTCACTCAAGAGGATCCATTAATGATGCAATGTTACATTTTTACACGTGAAGAAACAAACTCATCTACATCTCGAATGACCCAAAAGTGAATACATTTTCATCAAGTGTTTTTTTTTTCACCACATATATTTGATGCTTGCTCAGATCATGAACAAAATCTTATCCAAACTAGTTAAGGTCTATAATAAAAAATATATATTTATCTTACTGATTTTTCAGCCCTGAAATAATTGTTCAGACTCATAATTTTGGGCCTGACAATGCTTCTCTCTGTCATGCATTACTTAAGCTCTTTTGCAACAGAGGTACCATATATAGCCACAAGGGGCCAGCAGCTAAAACTGATTTTCAGATGAGAAAAAAGTCTGCAAAATGGGGCCAATGAAATCTTGAAATCTTGTCAACAGCTACTGCAATCTCTCATCTGATGATTGAAAACAGGTATCATTTCACAGAAATCTGACCAGCAACCCCAGAGTGGGTTAGTTAACCGGAATAAACACATACACACTATAAATTTGAGATAAAATGTGTAATAAGACACATTACAAATAAGAATGTGTAAGTTATAGTGAACCATCCACTGAACACCCAGGCTGTTTAAAAAAAAAAAAATGAAATTGTACATTTTACACAAAATGAACCTTAAAATATAGAATATAAGTAAAATGTCACTCAAAAAAACTTCAATTTGCTTGAAAAACATTTATTTAAAAATGAAGGTAGGGATAGATATATAATCTGGTGGCATATGCCTGAACATATTCAAACTGCCTTCCTCTCTGTCAACAAACTCCTTGTTTTATTCTGCTTGAATGAATTCTCTGAAAGCATCGTCAGATATGAAACTTGGCCCTCATCTTGAGCGCACGATAAACGATCGTGCTATCAGGAAATTCTGCCTTTTCTGTGAAGGAAAAGTGATCAAACTTGTTTTTGCCTCGTTTACTTCCTCCTCTGGAGCCGAGGGCCCTAAGAAGAGCCTCCAGGGGCCCACATGTATTGAGTTTCCACGTGCTACACTCAACAACAAGCGCTTTGACGTCAAACTTTTTGCGGCGCTCCCAAAAAAAAACAAAAAAAAAAATTCCCAAGCTTTCAAAACTCCTGACATGATGGCGATGGAAAAAGTTGACCCAAGTGTCACGGGATTTTTCGTAAGAAGTGACTGTACCCTAAATAGCACGTCCCAAGCTTCTTCCCCATGTTCTCTGATAACTGAGACCCTCTCCTCTTGCCTTTTTTTTGTTCTTTCAAGCAAGTACTAATATTAACAACACCACGTCAGAAAATATTTTTCAGAGAAATGTTATTTTTATCAAACTTGGTCTTTAGAGTGTTAAAACTTTTTTTAGAGATGCAAAACGAAAAAAAGAATTTCACGGGACCCATTCGCTTAAAAAAATGCATAGTGCAAGTTTTTAAATATTCAGATTTATTGACTTAATTAAATGTTGCAAACACTGTGGTGAGTTCTGTTGACAAAATAATGTTGATCATTACATTGCAACTTCATTTTGTGTGTAATTTAAACTAAAAAATTGTATTTTGGATTCAGTTCATTGTAATAATTAACTGTCTTTTTGTCTTCTTCTGTGCTACATTTTCTCGATAACTCTGAAAACTGGGCAGCAGATTCTTTAAACAGGACTAGATAAGGAGAATAAACGTTGGTTACTCTTTGGTTACCAACGACCTTTAAAATATCTTCTCTTGTGGTCAGCAGAAGAAAGAAATCCATATAGGTAAAGGGTAAATTTCATTTTTTGGTCAAAAAATAAGAGCCACTGCTAAATTACATTGAAATGATTCGGAAAAACGTATTTTTGTGTAACTTAAGTTCCTCTTATGCAACCAGCCCCAAGGTCTTCAGGTATACATAGTGATAGCTAGACACAATTTAAGCACAAAAATACTTAGGATTTGCTTTTTTTCCCAACTGATCAAATATTTTCTATGTCTTGGGTGTTGTCCATAATATCCTGAGATGTTCTATAACAACTTTAAATTCAGACAAACGCAATGTTTTCTACACAAAGGTCATCTGGCTTAAGCTGATCATCGACATTGCTGGTAAACTTCAGCATGTTACTCAGTGAAACCAGACTTGTTGTGCAGGATACGCTTCGGTTGTTTCTGGGTGGTGGCAGATGGCACGTCTACATGATCTGTACTCTGATACGTGTGAATGAATGCACTGCTTCATTCTGTCTTTGGTGATTTGTTGTGTCTGTGAGATCAGGGGAAATTAATACATAACTGTAAAAGTTTTTTAAGGGGAGCATAAAACAACTTGTTTGGTTTTTCATGAAGTGTTTTTTAGACTAGTGGAGGGAAAACATCCTAAAGACACTGTTAATAGTTTCTTGTATAGCACTTTATCTATTTGTGTCAATAGATTTCAAATACAAAAGGCTGTTTAAACCTACATTTTACATTTACAAAACGTTACATTTTCCTGGCTATATCCTGAATTTGGTTAGGGATTTGTCCATATATAATTTGCATGATTATATACATTTTAATCCCCCCAAAATTGTGAAAATACAGTCTTTTCTGTCAGTTCTAAGCATTTTCTGAATTATGGAGTGACAAAAATGAGACACCCAAAATTCCCTCAGGACTCTATGTAAAAAAAAAAAAATGAAACAAGAAGTTTGAAACTGACATCATCCAATGTTCCGATTTTTGTACTGGAAATGCACATTAGCGCATATTTTTATCATCTGAAACTCATTTGCAAATTTGCAAAACTTATTATCTGCAATTAACAGTGTAACGAATAAAGCTGGTAACTTTTAGTTTTCTTTTTGATGTTTTCGTGGAGTAGTATGCAGGCATAGGGGTATGAATTTATCCAATACTTTGAAAAAATGCATGGATTCCTGTGTGTAATAAATGCCATAGTGTGCCATTAGTGTGCCACAGTGTTCTTATACTGTTCACTTTCGACACACTCTGAGGAGTTTTTATGTCACCACTAGTTTTGAATGAACAAATATTAACAAAAAACTAAATACATTAAAAATGATATATTAACTTAGCAGACAAAGCCTAATATGCACAACCATGCATCTCGTAGCCAGGTGGAAAACATTTATCTGAATAAGCAAATTTGCCTGATTGCATAATTATGTGCTGTTTCGTAACACCTTTAATTAATTTTTTTCTTGTTGATGTTTTATGGTTTATAGTATGTGCAGGATTGTTACAAACAAAATCCTGGGTTGCTTGACCTTAAAAAGAAACACGGCAAAAATTATACACCAAAACCTTTCATTTATTTCTCTGTTTAATTTCTTTATTTTTTGGGGGGAGACAAATAAGGAATGTGCAACACAACTTTAACACAAAAAATTATGCTATAATAATAATAATAATAAATATAATAATAATAGACATTACAGTGATTCCACCTGTGAAATCACAATTCTTCTACAGTGTGCATGTTCATCATCGGTTTCACAATGACAAACACCAGTAAAAAAAGACAAAGTCTGCAGTTACAGCTTCATATCGTAACCCTAAATTGGATTGGGGTGAGTTACACATGTCTGTGGCAAAGCTTCTGTGAGTAATAGTCCTCCGCTGCTTAAAAAATGCTTTAACACAAAAAGGTAAGCAAAAGCAAACAGTGTACATACTGAACTGTTAGGAAAGAAAGATACTTGTTTGGGGCGAATGAAAGACTAATCTCAATCAGAATGACGCACGTTCACCACATCCCGTTCCTGACCAGTACGAACGTACATCAGGAGGAACCGCATTGTTTGACATCAGCGATTGTGTAATTGAGGTCTATTGTTGACTGTTCTGTGAATATTAGAAGCTCAGATTCGAAGAAAAGAAAGGCCTAAAGAGAAAGGAATAAGAATTTAAGGATAAACTTTTTGAACGTTAAATCTCTTTTGTTGCTTTGACAAATGACATTTACAGAGACAAAGAGGTAATTTTTTAAATATACAGTATATATATATATATATATATATATAAAAACATTAGTTATAGATCAGTTTAATATCGCTTTTGAGTGTTGGGATGTTTGTTTCCCATATTAAAGTGGTTAAAAGAAATAATCTGGGTTTAATAGTGCTTGATCAACAGCATCTGTGGGGTAACGTCAGTTGCCACAAAAAAACCCCAAAACCTCATCTGTTTTTTTGAAGCACAAATCACTAATACGATAGTTATAAAAGTAGCTCCTTGGTGTACTTATAATGGCTCTTACAATGGAAGAAAAAAACAATTCTGTGACAATCAACACAAACGCCACAAATACAGTCGAAAGAGCTTAATTTATATTCACCCCAGAACATTTCTTTAAGAGTAACCACTGAAAATCTGCAGTCTTTGGATCCTGTTTTTAGTTAATACGACATAAAACGTCACATCGCTTAATAAGAACGCCTTTTAAAAGAGAAACCGCTCATTACAAAATACAAAGGTTTTGTTTTACTTGAATAAAGTATGCTGGCACTAGATTTTTCTGAAGTCCAAAATTTAGGAAGACTGCATTCCCAACTGGGAATCACATGCTTTTGCTTTCAGCATGACAGCATCTCTCACGTTTGCAAAAGAGTAGTTGGATGTGACGCCAAAAAAAGTCACACAAGAACACACAAGTACAAAAAAGTAGTCACTTTTTTACAAAAAAGTCACGTTGTAGTACAAAGGCCTCTTATAAGAGGGTCAGCATTTCTCCTTCACAGAAACCCACTCCCACTTTTGCACCAGACTGTAACGTCTGATTTAAAAAAAAAATCCAGCTTATGGCACTTTCGGTACGGCCGTCCGTCTCTCTGCTTCTGGCAATGAATGTATTCCTGCAATTTCCAGCTAGATTGTGTAGGATGTTCGCTCACTCCTAATTTGGGCTCAGAGTCCCGAGACACAGCGGTCCTCGAAAGGATTCTCAGGAAGCGGGAGAAAATAACGTTCCTCCACTTTACTCTCTCATTAAATATGGCCAACATGACAGCCATTGTAGTAAGGTGCTACGTCTCGGTGGATGGAGGCGAATGCGTCACTATCTCCACACAGTCCGACTCTGAGAGGTTCTCTGTGTCCTGCTTCTCTCCTTCCTCAACCTCCAACTCGAACTGAAACTTGTCTTCGCCATCAGTTCCCGTTTCGAAGAAGGGAGGGGAGGGACTCTGCGGTATCATGCTGTGGTACCAGTTCCTGTTCTCCTCTAAAGTGTCCAAGATATCCTGAGCATCTGGATGCACCAGGTCCGCCCAGGTCTCCCATAGTGGATGCACGATGTAATCAATGAAACCAACCTAAAAAGAAAACAAATAAGTTCCTTCTATAAGATGTTTGACTTGACCGGTGTCTTGTAAAAAAGAAGCATGCTTAATTGTATTTAAATATGCACTTAGTTTACAACAAGCATATTTTATAACAACAAAAAGTATATTTGTACATGCAGATAATTACAATATTCATGGAATAAAGAGTACATGTTCATGGCTATGTTTCTTAGCATACTTAAATACAATTTGACGACTTAAAAGTTTACTAAAAGCTTTCATTTAAAGCCCATTTTAAATAATGTTTTCATGCTTTAGAGAGATACACTTGTTTTTCATCTTAAAGCACATGCTGTTTTTGAATGTGAATGTACTTAATTGCAATCGCATGACAAATGTATAACTACTTATATTTAAGCAGCTTTTATAAAAATGCTTTAGAAGAAAATGTTAAAGCTGTGCATCTCGAGACAGAAAAATGGCACCGACATATTTTAAGATATGTCAGAGTAAGAGCAAGCCTTGTCTATTGCATTTAGTGTAAATTTAAATTGTTAATCCATTTTAATTCACAAATACTGTGTAAATAAGTGTCCTATTGATTTTGCACTCAAGTGTACTCTTTCAAAATATATTATTTCCATAGTAAAGTATGCTAAAGTGTACTTCTTTTTTCATGTGGAATGACTTAAATACGAGACGGTTTGGATCCTCACCTGAGACTTCTCCACAGAAGCGGTGTGTTTGTCACACATCGGGCTGATCTCCATGCCTCGCTCTCTCTCTCTGTCACCCTGGTGGAAGAACTCCTCCATAATGCGGTCCGTCCATTGCCGGTACAGGTCTAATGGCTTGGTGGGATTGCTGAGATCGGCACAGTGAACCATATTTCGTAAGACCTGCGAGACAAGACGTTGGAGGATATTGACTTGAGGACCTAGTAGCGAAGAAACAACAGTTGAGGAGACACAAGCCAGGACTCACCTGTATCCGGTCCGTATAGTTGTCCAGTAGCAACACTCCTGAACTAGTCACCTTCTTGGTCTCGACCATTGTTTTCAAGTCAGCCAGTAAGCTCATGTGCTTGGACATGTCTGTTGCTAGTACCTATGGAAAGAAATAGAGACTTAGTGTCTTTCCAGATATCAAATTGTTTACGTAAATTGTTACAATGTTGCATTTATATAGTACACTTTCTTAAGGCGACGTATTAGAAATGTGTTACATGACACATGAATGTAAATTCAATGTAATTCACTTGTTAGCTTTCACCATTTGACACCTTAATTGTTTGTGCTCCACAAGTTTTGCTCTATCAAGTTGGAAAATAACAAACGCCCGACACCAAACCCAAACTTAGAACCAACCACAGAACAAGCGAAAGCAAAAGTGATAAAACAAAATAAAAAATAAATCCCTAATGCAGTTGTGGCATTTTAACTTCCTTCTATGTGGGTTTGAGCTGTTTTGTCCAACCGTACTTTCACAAGCTTCAACTTTAAAGTGCACGCGCTAGCGAGCAACTCGTTCATATGAGACTGCTTATGTGACGCGTTTTAAAATTGGAAGTCATAACATAATGTGCGTCAAAAAGTGAGCTCAGTCAAAACTCAGGCACTGTAAATCATAGTTTGTGCGAAAATGAATACTTGTTTTACTGCCTCTAGTGGAGGAAACTGCAGCGATTCGTAAGTATACGTGCGTTTTTTGAGTATCCGCGGAAACTTAGGTTGGGCTACATGTTTGATGAGTCCAGCATTTCTCAGCACAAACAACCTCCTGGATTTCAGGCAATCCCAGACCGGTGTTTTGGTGTGAAACCGAGCACAACCGCTATGTTCATCTATGCCTTGACAAACAAGAAAATGCTTCAGGTTCTGAAACAAACACTCCTACTCCGACGCAATTTCAAATACGCATGATTTCGTGGGAGTTGCCCACTCATATTTTCCTCGTCTTCGAATTTCGACCAACAAAAAGCTGCCTGGTTTGAAAGTAACTTCTGCGAGAGTCGTACGAACGCTAAAAGCTTACAGATGAAAACATCAACGAGCACAAATGCCTACCATATCGATGACCATCTTTCTGAGAGACTGACGCTGCTTCTTGGAGAGGTTTTGGAAGATATCACAGTTCTCCCCTTGCAAGAGCTTGAAGCCAACCGCTAGGTGATGGTTCTCCAGAACAGACTCGTCATTGTACATGAGCGCCAGCTCCGAGTCTGCAGCAAAGACAGGCATGATGTTTATGAGAGACATGAAACAGCTATAACACTGAGGCTGGGTTCTTCCATATGGTTTGCAGCAGTTTGGATCCATAAGCATGCATGGTCTTCTGTATGTAGATAAAACACACTCACTGGTATTAATTAGGAACTGGTTGGAGACTCCTGGGTGGTCCACATCATGGATGGCTGCTGCAAAGATAGCGGCCAGGATCTCCAGGTCTGTAAAGACCGCCTGAGGATAATAATAAAGACGGTGTTACATGACCCACATCAACTCTCTGCAATGCACTGAACTGATTAGCCGCACACTGTAACACATCTCTGAGACAGTTTCACTTTTGACTCTTTTTGTCATTGACTTGTAAACAAAATATTTTGCAGATGAAGAACAGCTTGTCTTTTCAAGTTTCATTTTGCGCTAAAAGAAGACAAAGCAAAAAAGAGCTGCAGACAAAACACTGCACGCTGTTTGGAGATCAGAGGGGTCATGCATCAGGAAAATTACTTCAAATCATTTCAAAGGGTTCAGAAACAGCTATGACTGGAAAATGTTTGTTATTTGGTTTTTATTCAAATATATATATATATTTAATTTATTTTATTATTTAAATTATTTTTATTTTTTAAATTCCCTTATTTTATTAGAATTTTGTAATTTTATTATAAAAAAAATCATTTATATTTTATTCTCTTCTTTTGTTTTATGTATTTGCATTTTTCACTCTTATCTATTTTATTTGATTGTTTTTTATTTTTTCATTCAGTTAAATGTTATTAACAAATTTCAATGCATTTTTATTGTAATTTGATTTAATTTTATGCAATTTATTTCATGTTAAACATGTAAATATGTAACATATTAAACATGAAAACATTGTTTTCATTATATGAAAGTGTTAATATTTCTGCATTCGTTTCTTAGGTTATGGATCAAGTGTGTTATATCTGTTTTAATTTTGCTCAAATTTTATTTTAAGCTCTTTGGGTGCAACTTCTGCTAAACGTGCTTTATAAATGAATAAACAAAACAAAATTTTATGTTTTTTTGATAACACTTTATTTTACGGTTATTAGTTGCTTATTAGCATGCATATTACTAGAATAATAGCCATTTATTACTGCTTATAAAGCCCATATTAATGCCTTATTCTACATCCCTAATCATACTTCAATCAACTTAACAACTAATGTACTGAGTATTAATAAGCAGCAAATTAAGAATTTATTGAGAGAAAAGTCATAGTTAACAGGTGTTACCATTTCTTAATAAAGCCTTGTGCTAAACAAATAAATTACTACATTATAACTACATTTCTAGGACATGTAGGAGTTGCTCACATCCAGTGCAGGCGTGGACAGCAGGATGTGCGTGGACTGGGCCACGTCAGCTGCGTGTAGACTGTTGTGATAAGCCACATCTGCATGGTAGTGATCTTCCAGGGTCATCATGTACGTCACGAAGGTATCCACTGGGATCTTAAATGTCTTCATTAAATCTCTCTCCTACAGAAGAAAACTGCTTTAGTTACATTTCATTTGTAAAAACACATCTCTGGACTTTCTCTGATTTGCGCACTAACCTGAAAGATGGCGTACATGATGCAGGTCAGCGGCCGATGGTGAGAGTGCTCTGAAACTTTAAAGATGTTCAGACCCCATTTGTTGATGTCTTCCAGGTCCTATAAAATTCAAGAGAGTCCGATTACATTACAAACTCGACAAAAGCGCACGATTTGATGCAGCAGGTGGTTTGTAGCGTGTGACTATACCGTTGAGAGCAAGTCCTCCAAATCAGTTTTGACGCCGAAGCGGGCCGTACTGCAGCTGCCGTGTGTGACCTTCCTCACCCCGCTGATCTGAGTCATCAGCTGCTGCTGCCTCCTCTTTCTGTCCCGCGATTTAGGAGTGGGCGATGGGATCTCCAGTTCATTCTGTTTGTCTACAGGGGGGAAAGGTTTCAGACGGTCATTGTTAATATCAGCACTCACACACTCAACTCACAACAGATACCATGACTTCACATGCTCTCTGAGTGAATTCAAGTCAGCAAAATGAAGTTCAGTATTAGTAAAAGCCACCTACAAGAACGGTTTTTTGCCAAGTTCAACAGTTCATGCTACAGCTAAATATTCCCTGATGTAAAGACAGCTTAGACTAGGGAGATTCTAGTACTGTATGGCTGGACTAGTTGGGTAAGTTCAGCAGTTTGATGAGAATGCAAATACGGAGGGTAAATATACAATTCTAGGCAATTTAACTTTTGGTTATTATGAAATAAAAGCAAAAAAACTATTATATTATCCTACATCAAGTAACATTACTATAGTAAAATAAATTATGCAATTATGGTCTTTCTGATAACTACATATATATATATATATATATATATATATAACTTTGTATGAATGTTAAATATGAACTATTTTTGATAAATACTAAATCAGAACTTAAGGTATATACTTAACTAAATAGAAATATGGTGAAATTAAGTTATAAAAAGAAAAAAAGGATTATACAGTACTGACATTTTAGCTCATGTCTGAAGAAAATATACTTAATAATAGTCTTTACAATAAATAATCTTTTTATGAATGTTTTTTTCTTTGGGAGAACAAATAATGTGGATAAATATTACATCAAAATGAAATAATTAATAAATACAATTTACGAAAAACTAGTAAAACTAATACTAATTATACTAAAAACTAGTAAAACTAATACTAATTATACTAAAAACTAGTTAAACTAATACTAATTGAACTGCAACAAATGAAAGTATTTCGTTTTTCCAAAGTATCATTTTTAAGTTTGTGCTGGTGCCAGTCTAACTCAGTGTTGTATCTAATGTTATTTCTGTCTAATGTGTGTGTTTTTTTTTTAAAGGAACATCAGAGACAAAACTGATGCTTAAAGCATGCATGAGAAACCAACCCAAGTCTCCTGAGATGAAAGAGCGCTCTCTTGTTTTTTATTTCTCAGAACTACACATTCATTCTGCTCTCTCAAACATCTCTAGTTTCTCATTCAGCAGAGTCGAGCTCTCGCTAGCGCTGCATATTAAGTCTGTTTGTCTGAAAATCTCCCCACGGATGACTCTGTGAGTGGTGTGTAGGCTGTAGGGCTCTGAACGGCAGGGTTAGGGGAGTCCAGTGACCCCGTGGCATCTGACGCAGACTACAGTTTCAGCCCTCCTCTTTCTCACACACTCTCTCTCTCTCTCTCTCTCACTGCCAGACCAGATCTGACTGGTTTGAATAACAGAGGTACATCATTAAACCCCCTCTTTCTAGATATTAGTGCTTTCATGAAAGAGCTCAACAAACTCTGTACCCACAACCCTTAATCATTATCACCATCTGAAGTATGATTTTCTGATAGTCTGAAACACTGCATACTGTAGTAAAAACACAATCAACAGATCTTGTCTGATATGTAAGTTTTGTGGTTTTTACTATGGCACTTTTTTGTTGTAAGAAGTATTTTATGCTTGTCAAGGATGCATTTATTCAATAAAAAATGTGCTAAAAATAGCAAAATCGTGAAATATTATTACAATTTGAAATAACTAATCTCTATTTGAATATGGATTAAAATGTAATTTATTCCTTTGATGCAAAGCTGTATTTTCAACATCATTAGTCTTCAATTCTAATGTTCTGATCTGATTCTCAAGAAACATATTTTTCAGTGCTGATTCAAATTTTCGTGGAAACTATTTTTTTTTAGGATTCTGTGATAAATGGAAATCTTTAATAACATTATAAATATTACCTTAACTCTCTTTAATTCAGTTTTAAACCAATTAGTACCAAAGTATTCATTCATTTAAAAAACCTACTGACCCTGAACTTATAAACGAGCCCTCTTTCAAAAGATGACTCCAACTAAAAGTACACCAATTATGCATACTGCTTCTATTAAAATACATAAAATGTATTTTAAAATATGAAACATTCTTTTGTATTCGTATATGCGATAAAATGCATGTGCGTGAATTCCCAAGCTTTTAAACGCTCAAGTGTTTACAAATGAGCTATCAGTCAGCATGTGATGTTTTCTTCCAAGCGTTTGAATCATCTTATGAAGACAATGATAAGAGCGTTCAGACTCACCCAAGAATGTGTTGGAGATGAACTCAGACACCTGGTTTCCAGAGCGACTCATCTCAGACAGATGTGTCAGCTCCCGATTCAACATCCTCTTGAACTAAAACACACAAAAAAGACACGTATTGTTAAATTCATACATTATCGATATCTCTAAACATCTCATTGCGCCGGTCCCTCACACTTTACACTTTACAGAGCACTGCAAGAAACTCAAGCAACATCTAAATTTAACGACCAACACATGGCAAACAATGTATGCCAGTGAATAACTTTCTCACAAACCTTAATGTAACCCCAGGACACTGAGAGCAAATAGTTGACTTCAGGCATGTTGGAGTCTTCAGTTAGTCGCCTAAACCCTGAACTCAAACTAAAGCCCAGTGCTGGCTCCGCACTGTCTCTCTTCATCTCATCCCTCTGCGTTCCCTTTCACATCCCAGCCAGGCTCGGATAAACAGCAAAAGTCAGAAGACATCCAGACTGAATTGCAGGAGATCTGCTGCATCTGCCGTACAGTGCGTTTCCAACACTAAGTCTTGGTTATTTTCTGTCTCTCTCTTTCCTCCTCCTCCTTCTCTCTGTCTCTCTCTCCTGTCTTTAAACTCCACATCAACTGCTGAGCCAAAAGACGGACACATGGAAACACACTAAGCTTCATACACTCTGCTTGCTGGACTAAATTTCAAAGTATTTACATTTACATGCATGCTTTTATTTATTTGTTTTATATCCATGCATACTAGAAGCAGCTTTAGTTATAGTTCCTATCTACATATTTGAGCAAATTTTCATAAATGTTTGAATGAAACAAAAAAAAGCAGACTAAAGTAGCATGCAGTTATCACACACACACACACACACACACGCAGAAATACTACAATTATCAATCTTGCACATCCTCCACATTTAATAATAAGTGGCATCTGCTCCTATCAGCTCTATTTCCGCAATATGTTGTTCTACTGGGAAGATATGAATTATGTGGTTTTGCAACAGCTTATTTTACTCAGTGGAGCAAATATTTTTCCCCCCAGGGTATGCAAAAAAAAAAAAAAAAAAAAAAAAAGAGTTTCTAAAATATATATGTCTTGCAAGTTGCATTGCATATAAGCTTCTGTTAAATGCACGAATGCAATATAAGTGCACTTCTGTTGATATTATACAAGATACTGTTGAACTGAAGTACATAAATATAAGCACAAGTATTTAATAATTACACATTTTCCAATTTATTTTAGGTTAATTCTCATAAATATAATACACATTTAATAAATATTATTTAAATAGCATATATGTTTTAAAATATTTCTTAAATAAATTATCTCTTTTAAAATAAAAGTAGGATTCAATTATTAAAATTTTACATCAAAAAAACTTATTATATATTTTATAGTGAAGGATTTTTAAAATAATAAATTGTTTTAGGAAACTTAAAAGTGTAAAATAAAGCCTAATAAAAGTTACAATAAAAATAATAGTTAAAAAAAGTCAAACTGCTGTGCTAGTCCCATTTTTCTCTGTATTAAGTATTTTATTTTAAGTATTTTTATTCACATTTAAACATATTCAAACAAAAATAAAAGAGAGCTCATGTTCTCAATTCTTATAACTTAAAGCATAAGCCAATGCCTTCAACAAAAAAGACAACCAATCTCCAATAACTCAGATGACTCAGTTCCTTCAGAATAAAACCTCAAAGCAAAGAAGGCTTTGTTCAAAAGTCCCTAAAACTAACTCACCTCTCTCCAGCTTTTTAGCACACCAAACTTTCTCCTTTTCTCTGAGTAGCATAGTCCCATTGTTGCAGCGATGGTGTTTGTGCGCTGCTGGTGAGCATGTGCCGAGGCCGTGTCTGTGAGTTCACTTTGACGGCTGTCAGGAAGTGCGTTAGACTAAGAGCTGTGTGATTCACCTCTCCTCCCTCACGACTCCCAGCACCTCCCTCTCTCTGTCTGTCTGCAGCTGCAGGTACAGCGCTGCTCATGTTCTGACTGCTCAGTTTCGACTCACTGCTTCAAAGCCAAGACTCTTTCGTAAATTATGACGTGAATCCAAGACTTGCACAATGTAGCTGAATATCATTATGTGTTACCTTTCCGGTTCAAAGAAAGATTTAACTGTAAGTAATAAACAAAAATAACAAAATATGTTTTTTAAATAGTCATCTATATTCCTAGAATTATTCTTTGAATCTGTAAATGATTTACATATGTGTATTAGTGCTGTCAAATGATTAATCGCGATTAATCGCATCCAAAATAAAAGTTTTTCTTTGAATAATATATTTGCATGTGCTGTGTATATTTATTAAGTATATATAAATACAAACACATGCATGTATATTTTTTATGAAAATATGTTATGTTTATATATTAAATTAATTTAGATATAATATCAAATATAAGAAAATAAATGTATAAATGCATTTACAAGTAAATACTTTCAAAATATATACTGTACGTGTGTGTTTTAATATAAACATAATAAACAAACACAGCATAAACACATATATATTGTAAAGAAAAACTTTTATTTTGGATGCGATTAATCGCGATTAATCATTTGACAGCACTAAATATATATAATTGTATTCAAAATAAAATGTTATATTTACATAATATATATGTGTGTGATGTGTATATTTATTATGTATATATAAACACAAACACGTGCATGTTTATATTTTAAGAAAATATATGTTATGTTTATGTTCAGTATATTTATATATAATATAAAATAAATACATGTAAATATTTTTAAAACACACACACACATTTTTTTATATTTACAGATTATATATATATATATATATAAAATACATAGAAATATTTTTTTTATAATAAATATAATTAAATGTGTTGAATATTTTATTCTGTATATTATGAAATATGAATCAGCTTTATATTGTACCTAAGTGATTTTAAAAAATGAGAAAAAGTAGCAGGCCCCAAAATAAAATTATTCTTTGTTACTTTTTTCTCTTTTATCTCATATTTAAAAATAACTGTAGCTTATATATCATATATACCGTACTAAAATTGCTGTACAGTTTAATATACTAAATTCCACTAATAGTTACAAAGAAATGGCAATTAATAATAAATAAAATGTGCAACTGTGAAATAGTAAGTCTGTAAAGCCTTTAAAGTCTGTAAATTTCTTCCTGTTAAGCATACTCTAATATTCTTTCTTTTATTTGCACCTTCAAAAAAGCATTTTACATATTAAATTATACCACTTATTATAATTGTGTAAATATCATTATGCTACAGCTATAATTCTACAATGTGAAATATAATTAATAACTGCATTACATGATAAAATGCAGCATAATGGTTGGATGTCAGTGAGGTAACGTGTGTCCTCTGTTACTCCATGCTCTCTATCTACATCTGATTAGGTATCAGGGTAAACAAAGCAATGAGGTCACAGCTGAAAAAGAGGCCAGTGCCAGCACAGGTACTCAAATAATGCCTGCCTGAAAAAAAAGTTTAATCATTTAGTTTTTCACTCTAAGTAATGAGTGTTTCAACAGTTTCCTTTCAACACAACGATTCCAGTAAATCCACAGAATCCCTAACCACCCACACACACAGAGAGCTGAATTCTTGTGAGAGAGAAAATATGCTAAAAAAAGATCAAATAATTGCCCGGCCCAACTGCCTTTCACCAAGACAACAAGCTAAGATATTATATTTAATGTTTCTTCTGTATTTCTCTGATCATAATCAGGCAGTCATTGCATGCTTTCCTGTTGATATATAAATGTAGCTAGCTATATCTGTAGATCTCACATCAACAGCTCACCATTAATGACGTTTGCAGTATAAACCTCATAGACACTGTTCCACATGAACAACCAAGTACTGTGTTCATGCATCAGCACTCAAAAATCCTCCATTCACAACTGCATTTGAGAGCTGTGACTAAACAATGCCAGCAGACTATCGTAAAAGCATGACTAAAATGTTCAGACATTGTCTAAGAGAAGCAACCAATAACTCTTAACTCTTAATACTTAATGTGTTAGTTTAGTAAAATTCTGTCATAATTTACTCACACTCATTACAAACCTGTATGAATTTCTGGTGAATTTTCTTCATTTGCTGCTTATTAATAGTTATTAAGGTAGTTTTTAGTAATTGGGTATACTTAGGGATGTAGGATAAGGCATTAATATGGGCTAATATTCTAGTAATATGCATGCTAATAAGCAACTAGAGACCCTAAAATAAAGTGTTTCTGACTTTATTTCTTTTGCTGGACACAAAGATGATGTTTTGAAAATTGATGTTAACTAAACAGTTCCGGTTTCCATAGACTTTCATTGAATGAACAAAAAACACAATGGAAGTCAATGGGGACCACAACGGTTTGACTGCAAACATTTCTCAAAATATCTTCTTTTGACATGACATTTAGTGAATGAGGTAACACTTTATTTTACAGTTACACCTGTTAGTAGCTTATTAGCATGCATATTACTAGAATATTAGCCATTTTTTTTGTGCTAATAAAGTGCAAATAACGCCTTTTTCTACATGACCTTCATCTACATCCCTACTCCTACCCAATCATCCATATTGCATCTCATTGGTATTTCAACAAAAATACAGAACTTTTATGAAATGTGAATTTCTCTAAAGCATGCACAAAGTTTCCCCGCTGTTTCCAGCAGTGCTGAGGTAAAGTGAGAGCAGACGAGCTGCCGGCTCACCTTGTTGGAGGCCATGTCACTGACGGAGCGGTACGTCTGGATGGTCTCCAGTTGGTCCAGACACCAGTCTAGCTCCTCCATGGTCTCCACGGCCAGCTTCTGGTAGGATTCATCTGGTAAAAGACACACGGATATGTATTCAGGATCCAGCCTCTGCTGCATGGCCAGAAAAGGTGGTCCGGCGGGAGCGGTGCAGATAGAGGAGCAGTGATCTTTCATGGTGGGCTGAGAGCTGCTGATGTAGTCATTCTGCACTGATACGAGCTGGATTAATAGCTCACTGTTTGCTTCATAGTCCTTTCCATTGTGTCACCGGCTCGGTCTCCAAACTCACCTACTGTGCAGTCTGTCTGCCAGTCTCTCTCTCTCTCTCTCTCTCTCTGTGCTGATGTGTCAATGAGCCTCAGACCCAGGGGAGCTTAGTGGGAGGGACTCCAAAACTCATTCCCTATTTCTCTCCTCTTCTGTTGACCGAAAATGTATTTAATTGAAACCAAATTGGGCAGAGAATGATTAACGCTCAATTATCTTTTTAGTAAATTAACGTGATGGATGAATCTCATCAAAACACACTTTAAGGCCATAATTAAAACCAAAACAACAATAAAATGAAGCCTATTTTTAGGACCGCAATGCATTTGTCAAATTGTTGATAATTCATTATCATAATTGGTGGTTTGAGTTTTTATTTCTGGAAATCCTTTTAATGCAACAATATTATAAATGTAATATATTCATTGTAAATATAAATATATTATTATTAACAAACTAAATGACTATAAAATATTATTTAAATAATATAATAAATAATATGTTTATTCAAGTACTATTTTAGCATTGAAATAAAAAATGAGGTTGTAAAATATTCTTTAATACAATTATGTTTACATATATACAAATATATATATATATATATATATATATATATATATGTACAACATATGTACAATATATACAATTTAATAAAATTATTGAACAGTGTAATAAATAGAAAATATTAAACATTCAGCTATTTTTTTAGCACTAGAGTAATGTGAAAAATAGAATTGCATTATGGTATTTTACAATTTTACAGCATACAGTATAGTGACAATAAAGATAAAGGGTTGACAACACAACATGGAAAAGCCGAAAGGAAAGAATCACACCACTACAAATCCTGCAGAAAGGCTCTGCAATGCATCCGTCAGTTTGAATGACTCCACCACCCTCACACTGAGCATTAACTTTGATCTTTCAGTAGACACAAGGCTTTTCCAAGGTGGTATCAGCATTTATATATATTGAGCGAACACAACCCACAGAACCCCCCACCACCTCCATTTGATCCCCGATAGGGCTAAAAAGAAGGAGGCACGAAATCAAAGCCAGGGCTGTGTTTGCAGGAGCAACCCGAGAGGCAAACTTTACTCCCCTTGCTGGCCGGCGTTCAGACAAAGCTCAACAGGAGCCAAGCAGAGTAAACCACTTCCCCTGAGGTCGAGACGCCACTAAATCATGGAGCAGATTTCTGTGAGTCGCTCAGGCTGGAGTCTGCCCTCAGGCTGCAGCTATAGATTTCACACAACTCTGCATGAAGAAAGAATGATGCGTTGACCTTAGGGCATGTTGCACTGACAAGTTCATCTGGATTCCGGTTCCAAATCTACTCACAGATCTTTATTACACAACTACAATCAAAAATCTCAGGTCATATTGTATACAAGCCCACAAATGCATTATCAGTAAATTGTGGTCTGTTTCTGATTGCAAGTTACATGAGGAAAAATTAATCAGTAATGTATTTTAGAAACTATTTATGTCCTGTTTTGTAATAATATATTGCAGTATGCTTTATAAGAAGGCCTTTTTTATTTGCAAATGTAAGGTTTAATTTAACATTTAATAATTGTGAAATTTACTAGCTATTTTTTAAAGCGCACATTAAATTCTATTGTTAGTGTACTTTTACTAAATTGCTGCATTAATCAACAGTAAAGACATTTCTAATGTAAAAAAAAAAGATGTTTTCCACAAAAATATCAAGAAGCACAACTATTTTTTTTAAACATGGATAGCGCCCTAAATCAGCATTTTAGAATGATTTCTGAAGGATCACGTGACACTGAAGTAATGATGCAGAAAATTCAGCTGTGCATCACAGGAATAAATGACATTATTCAAATATAAAAAAACAGCTTTGAGAAGCATCCCTCCCTCCCAAAAAAGCACCTCAAAGTTTTGCAAAGCAGTGTAATTATTTGATCACACAAGTCATTACAACATGTACACGATTCTCCAACACTGTTCAGTTTATTTAAAGGTGCCATAGAATGCATTGAGAGAATATTTTAAATTGTTCTCTGATATGTACATAGAAGGTATGTAG
>JAUMHQ010000045.1:187316-201496 GCA_032361165.1 Enteromius paludinosus | reverse complement strand
TTCAACTGGTTCGGACCAGAGCAATCAGTGTGGTGTGAAAAGGACCCAAAACGGCAGAAAAATGCTACAATGTATCACTTGCTGCCCTTGGTCCAGACCAAATGAACCGAACCACAGATGTGAAAGCACCCTAAGTGAATGGTTCATACTGAGAATAAAGTAGAAAGTGGACCAGACTGGAAAACTTTAGCAAAGAGAAAACCGCAGCAGAAGACAGATTATGAGAGATGAAGAGGGCAAAACAAAAGGAGTGTCAGGATATCCAAAATCTGCTTCCTGAAGCAATACAAAGCTGATCTAGAAGAGGCCTTAAAAACAGGCCTGACTTAGTCAGTGTGTCTCCACTGAATGAAGACATTAGTTACAGAAAAAAAAGACAAAAAGGACAGATGGACGTCAGAGTTTAAAATAGACATGCAATAAAAAGCATTGAGAATAATGTGTTGCAGTCAATGCAAGAGCTAATGGAAAACAACATTGAACAGAGATGAAAAGATTGGTGGGGAAGAAAATTGATGCTTTGAAGTGAAGGTCATTGAGCTGTCTGCTTCAGTGAGAAAGCAAAGGAAATCATATGAGAAAGACAATTTCACTTCAATAAAAATAAATACTTAAAACAAGTTTCTGTGTCTTTTCATACCTGCGATGTTAGGAGAGTAATACGCACACACACATACACATACATTTCACAGCTGTATATGTGTGATATGCCATATGATGTCAACCCCATCAGATTTCCTCAATAAATTGCATCCACAGTCAGTATAAAACCATTGTATAATTTCAATTTAATCCTACTGTAATCAGTGCTGAAAACTAGATGCACCGCTGCTTAACAGGTTGGGATCCAGTTTGCTTGATGACTCTTTTATAATTATCAAGGTTGTGTTTATTTAATCAAAAATACTGAAAAAATAGTATTATTCCGAAATGTGATTACAAGTTCTAATATTGGTTTCCTATTTTAATCTACTTTATTATTATTAATAATATTTATTATTAACAATAATTCTTTACTATCACTTTACTATGTACTTGTTTAACACATCCCTCCTGAATTTATTTTATGAACTGGCCCCAAAATTTGTTCATTGGAGTGCATATTGTAACCAATATATATATATATATATATATATATATATATATATATATATATAACAAACACTGTTTTCCATGTATATGACAGAATATTGCTCAACCGACCTGAACAGGCTGAGCTTTTCTTCTGTTCACTGTTATATTACTCTAGGTAAGTGTACATGGGAATGATGGCATGATCACAGGAACTTTTAGAGAAATGTTTTTTTGCTTATGTCTAAAGTTGTGGTCATGACCTCTGACGTGGGAAGCATTGCTTTGATTCAAGTGAATATAGGTCAGTAGGACTAAATAAAGTACTTTTAAAGAAGAGCAAGCATGGCTGGTCATCTAAGAAGCATTTGTCAACTAGCACTGTCTAACGAGTTTGTGACCATGAGATCCACCGACATGCAATAATCAACTGGCATTGCAGCTCAAAATCTAAAGTCATAATAAATTTAATTCATGCGATTTTTACAAAAATTTCCAAAAAGACAGGAAACCTTTAGAAACCACTGGATTCCACTGGAGGCTGTTTTGGGTTGACCAGAAAGAATGCAGAACAACTATAAAACAGCGAGAAGGCATCTCAGCTGATAGAAAAACAGCCACTGAGTGACACGATTAAGAGGAACTGGGGGAAATGACATTGGGTGTCGTGCCAGAGGGTTGCGAAGGGTGTCTAAAGACATTTTCAGATTGGTATAAAAAGCTGTCAAAGCCCTTAGTAGAAGAGCCTAGCAACTATCACCTCTTACATGTGTGTGTGTGTGTGTGTGGTAATAGGCTGGTTTTGCAAGAGTCTAGTTACTAGTGAAAATGCAGCATCATCATAAGTGGCGTCAGGAGGGCAGAAACTCTGCGGGGAATCTGAGAACACAACAGTTTGTTTTTTTGTACGTTTTCTGAAAATGTGAACAGTGCCTGCTCAGAAAAACTCACCACTGTGTTGCTGGGGTGCTGTTGATGGTTGCTAAGGTTCTTTTTTGAACAATAAGGCATTTCGTCTCTGAAAACAGGACTACTACTTGGTTGTTAAACAATGATAGATACTTATTTTTTCTGCTCACCAAGGCTGCAATTAGTTGATAAAGTACTGTAAAAATAGTAATACTTTGAAATACTATCACAATTTAAAATAATTGTTTTCTATTGCAATTTCTAATTTTGAAATGCAATTTATTACATGCAAAGCTAAATTTTCAGTATTATAACTCAGTGTCACATTACACTTCAGAACTCATTCTGATTCCTAGACCTTTTAATTAATGTCTTTAAGTCAAAACAATACAATTTATTAATAAAGCACATTCAAAAAACCTTTTCCTTCAATTCAAAGTAAATGACGTTTTGACTTCAAAATGTAACAATGTAATTCCTCTCATGAGAACCAAAGTTAGATCACATGATCTCATTTTTCGAGATAACAATCCAGTTTCATAAAAAGCAAGCCACATGCTTTGAGGTATCGTTCATGTCTGAAGGTAGGAATCCACTTAAATGTAATACATAAATTTTGCCTCAGTAAACTACTAACTAGTTACTTACTAATAGTTAGTTGTTGTTAAGTTTATGATTAAGTATGCAGAACATGGTCATGCAGAATATGTGCTTTATAAGTACTAATAAACAGCCAATGTGTTATTAATAGGCATGCTGATAAAAGTGAGAATTGGTCTCTATACTGAAGTGAGGTTTTATTGAAATCAAAACTCCTGCATGAATAAATTTGCCACCAGGATCAGGATGGCCATACATGCTACATGTAAACCACATCTAAGGAAGTTTAAGTGCTGTTGTTAAAACTTTATTTTAAAGTATTTTTTCATTTTTCAGTGTGATGCTAACGGTCTAATCAGATTCAATGATCTATGCTAAGCTATGCTAAAAGTGCTACCACCAGCTGAATGGATTCAAAAACTGTAAAACTCAACAGTTTTTTACTTTATTTAGTCCAGCTTAACTTTAGGTGAGTTGGAAAATGGGCCTATTTTCAAAAAAAGCGGCATGTTCCTTATACATATTTATATATTATAAATTATAACATTTTACATCCCTTAATACAACCCCATATGCTCAACTCCTACCTTACATTCTCAGTATATACAGGTTGAAAAGGTTCTGCCCCAGTGACAGATTTTGAACTTATGAGAGTGTACTAACTATTAAAAAGCAGAAAATTGGGAGTTTATTGAGGCAAAAGTCATAGTTAATTAAATAGTGATAAGAATTGGACCATAAAATAAATTGTAACCGAAGTCACAGTTAACGTTTTTTTCAATAGCAAGAATTGAACCTTAAAATAAAGTATGACCAAACTCACAGTAAGACTCAAATAAAGCAGGGATCCAGCCAAACACTGAGTCTTACCAGGTATGAGACACAGCTACTGTGAAGCGTCTGCGTTGGCGGACTGTTTTATTCACCACCAGCTTTCTGAACATGCCCGGGCAGTTCTGAGGTGCGTTTCTCGCAGCAGCTGTGAGCTCTTTGACATCAGACTGACAGTCCGTGTCCAAACCCATCTCCATCCTCTGACTGACAGGGCAGATGTCAGCATCTTGTTTTAAATCCATGAGGAAGTGTCATATGCAGTGGTGTGTTAAAGCCGTGAATCGCGTGGTCTGGCTTTAGAAGTGTGTGTGTTGAAGTTCTGTGTAGGTCGAACTCTGTTTCACACTCATTCTCTGTCACTATCTGCTTCAGTCCTACCCTTTCCCCTCTATCCTCCCCTCTCGCCTACTCGTCAGGCTTCTGGCCGGCACACCCTCCCCTCCCAAGAGTCACCCTGTGGAATGTTCTTGGGAGTTTCTGCTTGGCCCAGTTTAGATGGAGCCTGAACCTGATACAGACAGACAGGTGCGGATGGAGAGCCGGCGTTAAGTGATACATTTCTTATTGGTAATACTTGGTATAAACAGCAATGTGTCTTGACAGACAATGTATAATCTATTCACCCAAATCAATGTGGTTTCAGTCAGATTAAATACTATAACTGCTGTTCAGTGGTGCATACATTATTTAATATTATTTCACATTAACCAGTGACATATATATAAAATGTTATATATATATTATATATATATACACACACATACATATACAGTATGTATGTGACCCCCTGGACCACAAAACCAGTCTTAAGTTGCTGGGGTATATAAAAAAATCAGTATGTAGAAAAATACATTGTATCGGTCAAAATTATACATTTTTCTTTTATGCCAAAAATCATTAGTATATTAAATAAAAAATACGCTCCATGAATATATTTAGCAAATTTTTAGTAATTTTTGATTAAAAATATGCATGGCTAAGAACTTCATTTGGACAACTTTAAAGGCAATTTTCTCATTATTTTGATTTTTTTGCACCCTCAGATTCCAGATTTTCAGATAGTTGTAACTCTGCCAAATACTGTCCTATCCTAACAAACCATATAGAAAGATTCATGATGTACAAATCTCAATTTCTTTACACTTATAATTTATCCAAAATTATCAGCAGCAATTAGTGTATGGACAGAGCATATACAGTAGGATAGAGCATATACAATTGATGAATAAATAAAAATTCATCAATCGGTATCTTGTACTTAATAAATATATACACTCTAATTAATGCTGGGTTAAATAAGTCCAGAAGCAGAAATTGTGTTGCTTCGATGTTTCGAACGTTCTGGATGGTCAATATTTTACCCAGCGCTGGGTTACATTTAACCCAGCATTTTGTAGAGTGTGTATATTGCTATATAAATATACACACACACATACACTTTTATATACACCACTGAGCCATTACATTATCTAATAACCTGTAGGACCTCCTTAAGGCCACAAAACAGTGGCCACACAGTGAGGCATTGATTCGATGAGGTGCTGATAGCTCTCCTGCGGTACCATAATATCAACAGCAGCTCCTCCAGTTCCATACATTGCAGGGTGGTGGTGATGTAATGCAAACCCAGTTTTCTATTGGGTTTATCGCAGGTGAATCTGGAGGCCAAGGCATAACAGAAATGCACCATCATCTTCCTTCAATCAGTACTTTTTCAGCAGTGTGGCAGGGCACACTATCCTGTTGGTCTGCAGTGATGTTCAGACACCTGACAGCTGTCATGGGATGTGCTCTTGATATAATGGGGCCTAAGTGTCACAAGAAAACACTTGATGATCTTGGGCTTGTTTCATGCGCTGTCTGTGATGGTTTGCAGTTAGCACTGATGGTGGGGGGTCATAACTGTTCTAGCTGCTGGTGCACTGTGAACAATATGTGACAGTCTCTGACACACGACTGGGAAAAGGTTAATCATTTGGCCATCTGTGCACCTCTTTTGATACGTACTATCTAACTACAGCAACCCTTGAACAACACACAAGACACGCTGTTTCAGAGAATCAAGTTCTGAGGCGTTCCTCTGAAATCAGCAGCTTTTCTCATTCTGACCTTGAACGCTCCAGTGACCGAAGCCAGTCCTCGAGTGGTATATATACTGCACCTGCGGCACCATTCAGCTGCCAGATGTGCTCATTGTTTTTATACCCCACTGACAAATATTTGTAGCAAGAAGAATTCATATTTTTCAGTTGCATCTCTAGAAGAAAGTAGCTTGATTTAAGGATTTGAATAATAATTAAGACTTTTTTAGACCTGCAAAACCCCAATATAACATGTAACCCACAAAAATAAAAGCTTGCATTGGTTAATTATGGAAATTAGATGTTGTCAGTAAATCACACGCAGAAACTTCCTGAATTGCGCTAATTTGCCATTTTTAGTAAATCTGGCCTTCAGTCGGCTAGTGCAGTGTCATTCTAAATAAAAAAATAACTAATTTGCCATTTGACATCATTATAAGTTCCAAAAAGTGAATAATCTATTCTGCATCTAAGACTCAGGAAGTGATATTTTGGTATTTCATTCGTCAAATAAAATACAAAACACATAAAAGTAGAACCCTGAATTATTGACTTTGAGTGTTTATGTGCTGACGCAGTATTCTGGTGTTGTATTTAACACTGAGCTCACCTATCAGGGGGCACTGGTGTGATATCTATACGCGGTGGAGTAATGAAGCCCAGTGACGTGGGTCTGGAAACGTGATCTTCTTGAGGACTGCGGGCCCTCTCTGCTTGTCTCCATGACAACGGTGGCAACACAAGGGTTCCTGAGTGGCGTCTGGGGCCTCGCCAGAGATCCACACCCAACGTGGCTCCTGAAGAAGTACATGCTGAGAGGTCCTTGCTTTCCTGACATCATAAAAACAGAGAAGAAATTCACTATACAGTATACACTATACATTAGTCACTAAAAGTGACACATTTTTCAGTTGTTTTTAGCCTATTTCCATCTAATAAAATGGCATGCAGTTGCTTCAAGCAATGATATAAACATCATTCAGTGTAAATTGTGATGATCACAATTAAAAATCACAATTTCAGTTTAAATAAAACAATTGACAATTATGATTTTTTGCCATAATTGTGCAGCCCTAAAATGAAATAATGTATGCAAGAATTATGCAGTGTGTTCATGAATACACTTGACAACTGAGAGAATATGAAATCAACACTAACCCATTTTTTATAATAATCCAGGTTCCAGGTCTTAATTTTAAATAATTTATTAGGGTTTGTCAAACCAAAGGAGAAAATATTTCAGGAAATTTTAATAACGTGCTTGGCTTCTGAACGGTCAACATCCCTTCCCCTAAAACCACCTGATATGCAATCCAATTAATTCCTGATCGATAAAATTAATAAGTCCCAATTTACATTATTTCCTCTTGTTGAATATCCAGTTTCACACAAAATAGAACAGATAGGCAGGAAGTCTCTTATGTTCACCAAAGAAGTATTTATTTGATCGAAAATACAGTAGTAACAGTAAATTTGTGAAATATTATTACAATTTAAAAAGACTGTTGTCTATGTTAACTGTGATGAATTGTGATATTTTAAAATGTAATTTGTTCTTGTGATGCAAAGCTGAATTTTCAGCATCATTACTCCAGTCTTCAGTGTAACATGACACTATTCTAATGTGATTTGCAATGAAATTGGCATACGCTGATTAACATCCAGCTGCAGAAGTAGGCAGCGGATTAAGCGTTTATTCGCTTTTTCGCTTCGGAGCCGAGACCTTCTATGAAGACGGTGTTCCTGAGCAATTCTGGTGTCACGCCGTAGCTGCGGCGGTGGTTCCTGTCGAGTGGCGGTTTTGTGGACTGTTGTGGGAAGATGACCGTCACAGAGTTGTGGTACCTTGCAGGTAGCGGAGTCCCCATCCCGCTTTCGCGATTTGGGGCTCGTGCCGGCAGCAGACGGGTAGCTTCCACTTCCGGAGCAGGGAGGGCTGGTCTTATGGTGAAGGTCAGGAACTCTCCTCCTCCATCGCCAGTGGAGTTGCCATCAGGGCAGTTTGGACCGCCGAAGACAGCACCGGATGTCACCTTTGGCGCTCCCCCCGACGACCGGATGTCAGTCGCAGCATCGGAAGGAGAGTCCGGTTCTGGAGGGGCAGCGTCTGCTGGGCGTTCGACTGTGCCTGACACGGATCCAGAGCTCTTGGTTATGTGTGCCCGGGCCGCCAGGGGGGTCGGTATTGAGTGGAATCCTCCACCTCGTCCTGAACCCTCCAGGTCGGACGATCGGTACCTGGGTGTGGCTCGTGCTTGTTCAAAGGGCCCCACTCCGGTGCCTTTCTTCCCGGAAGTGCATGACGAGCTTACTTGGTCGTGGACGGCACCTTTCACTGCCAGGAAGTGACCCAGTGGCTCGTCCTCCATCACCACCCTTGATGTGGGTGCAGCTAGGGGCTACACAGCAGTCCTCCAGGTGGAGAGGTCTGTTGCGATGCAACTTTGTCCTCAGGCCTCTACCTCCTGGCAGAGTAACCTGTTGCTCCCCTCCCGGGCCTGTAGGCACTCGTCTGTGATGCCTATAAAGCTTGTGGAGAGGCTGCCTCATCCGTACACGCTATGGCGTTGTTGCAGGTCCATTAGGCCAAGGCTCTGAGGGCCATGCACGAGGGTGGTCACGACCCGGAAGTTATGGCAGAACTCCGTACTGCGACGGACCTCGTGCTTCATGCGATGTCCACTATGGTGGTACAAGAGTGCCATCTGTGGCTGTGTCTGGCTAACATGCGCGACGCAGACAAGACCCGGTTCTTGAATGCTCCCGTGTCCCAGACCGGCCTCTTCGGTGACGCGGTGGAGACTTTTGCCCAGCAGTTCTCCGCCGCCCAGAAGCAGACCGAGGCTATCTGTCACATCCTGCCGTGGCGCCCAGCTGCAGCCTCCACCCGGGCCTCACTTCATAATTTTTATGAAAACAAACATTTTGGACTCGGTTTGAGATTTGCTTCTCACACATAAAAATATTTTGACAACACTTTACAATAAGGATAATTAGTTAACATTGGTTAACAGCATAAGTACCATGAACTAAAAATGAAGAATTACAACTATACAACTATAATAAATGCATTGTTCATTGCTTGTTCATGTTAGTTAATACATGAAATAATGTTAACAAATGACACCTTATTGTAAAGTGTTACCAATATTTTTTACATACACACAAGTGTGGGAACCTGTACTGGACTTTGTCAGTCAGCTCAAGCCATAAACTGTGTTCTTAACTTTTTTTGTTCAGGTTAATGTCAGTGAAGTAGCTTTGGGTGATATACAGAGCTCTAGGGAGTGGGCCTCTCATTTACACTACGTGACTGATGTACAGCCCTGCTCAGTCTCTACTGATCCAGCATGTTGACTCTATCCCCTGACAGTTCTTTATAGAAACAGTGTGTTTAACGGCTGGCTCCCTCACCATGATTGCATATCACTGTCAGTAGAGCCGCTGGACAACATCCTTTCTTAACAGCCTATAGCAGAAGACTGAATATATCACCACAAAATATGTTTATAGCTCAATCAGAATTGCCCAGAAGAGAGAAGAGTTACCAGGAATTCCTCGAGCACAGCCTGTAGATTGGGATAACTGATGAGAATCCAGATATTGAGAAGAGAGAGAGGAAACAGCTACTGCTTCTGTTTGACGGTTAGAGTTTCAGTCTGAGTTTAAGATGGGCTATAATTCTGGCAAATGCATTGACACTCTGATGGAGAGCCGTATCAGAAAGCAACGGCAGTAATTGGTTGAATCTCATGAAACCTGTCTAGTTTCTAAGTCTGGGTCATATTTCATCCCAAAGCCAGAGGAAAAAAATTTTTTAAATGTGATTTTACAAGAAGTAAACTCTATAACAGGACCATTAAGGGTCATTTTCATTATAATTTCTCATTACTGTAATGCATCTGGATGTTTTAGTTTAGAGTATTTTTTATTTAATGGTCAGCAACTGTGTATATTATGTACTATTTAAATTCTGAAATATTTATTCATAATGCTAATATTTGTTGTACTATAATTTTTTTAAACAGTAATATTGTGAAATATTATTACAAATTAAAGACGAGGAGTTTTCTTTGTGAATATATTTTAAAATTGTAATTTGGCGCTAAGCTTAATTTCAGCATAATTACTCCAGTCTTCTGAAATTATTAGTAATTATTATTGGTGCTCAAATATTAATAATAGTTCTTCTTATCACTATTATGAAAAAAGTTCCTGCTGCTTTTGAAGACATGGATTTTTGGTGAAAACCTTTTCAGGACAATTAATTATTTTAATTATTTGTGGAGATTATAACTGGAGAGCTGCACTGGATTTATTAATTATTAAAATTATTAAAAATGAATAAGTACATAAATGAAAGAACGAGCAAATAGATAAATAAATAAAGTACATTATACAGTAATGACAATTACCTTTAAGAATTATGAATAATCTCATGTAAATAATGTCACAAAGAAAAACATGTATGGTCCGACAATATAGGAAACATATAATATAATATAATATTTGGGTCTATCTTGAACAATCTGTTATACAGTGAATTTTAAAGCAGTGCAATAAAATATTTTTTACTCGTAACAGTGGAAGGTCATGGGTAAAAATGGCTTCATGTGGATTAGAAGCCCACTGAGTTAATGGAGGGGAAATTGATTGAAAGGAATAGGAATCCCATGAGAAGCATATGAAGTATCATTGAATAATCAAGTCACGCTTTCCAGATGTTACAGCCACCGCAATACAAGCGACGCCTCCTCAGCTCAGACAGCATTAAAGCCCAGAAGGCCATTACGCTCTGCACTGAATGAGAAAAACATCAGGCCCAGAGAGAAAATAAGATATTTTCATTGACTGAATTTATCCACATGGTGAACAAGGATAAGGCTGCCCACAGGCATCAATCCAGCAAATAAATAAGTGGTTCATGACTTCATGGATGAACTATACATTAATTAAGACATGAACTAAGATGGGTACAGCATCATGATTTACGATTTATTACACATGACCATGATGCTTTC
Organism: Enteromius paludinosus; assembly: GCA_032361165.1. Lineage (NCBI taxonomy): Eukaryota > Metazoa > Chordata > Actinopteri > Cypriniformes > Cyprinidae > Enteromius > Enteromius paludinosus. The sequence continues at coordinate 190,980 of JAUMHQ010000045.1, read as the reverse complement.
TTTGTTCACAAGAAAGAAAGAAATGGATAAATCTGTAGTACATCAATTGTCATGAATGAAAAAACAAACAAAAAAACATTATTTTGTGCAGATAAAACTATTGTTTGGATTACTAAATGAATTTACAAAAATCCACATTACCTCATTCATGCATACAGGCTAGAACAGTCTATTATCTAATGTGAGACTAATGTTTTGTTGTTTTTTAATTAGTTAGTAAGCATGTTCATATAGCCCTCCAGGTAAATGAACAAATCCCAACACTGGCCAATCACAGCACATAGCATGTGAATTCTGTTGAGATCAAAATACAGTACTCATCATTAACTAAGCATTAGTTTCTCATAACTTCATCATGTGTTTGGCCCCTCAACTAAAGTGGTGACTTAGCACAAATTCATGACCATTTATGTACTACAGATTTATCCAAAGTAGATAGTAAAGACTTTTCTTTCTTTCTCTTTCTTTCTTTCTTTCTTTCTTGTGAACAAAGAAAACATCACGCTCATGCATAATAAATAATAAATCATGATGATGTACCCATCTTAGTTAATGTCTTAATTAATGTGTAAAGTCTTGAATGAAAGACTCTGAACTCATGTTAGTTCCTGACAATTCATGAGATATTACTGCATGAAGTAAGGCATACTCAAATCGTAGTAATTCATGTACCCTTACCGCAAAGTGTTACCAAATAAGTAAACAAATACATGAAAGAGAAATAAAGATATACATGGACATATGTTCAGAGACCAGGCAATTGCAGGGAGGATTGGTAACCATGGCAACCACCCAGACTCCTTTAAGAATGAACATGATTGAGGGTTAAACTACAAGGCCTCTCAGTAAACACGCTCAGCGAGGGGAGGATGGGGTCTTGAGGGGTTTGGACATGACCAATGCTTGGTTTCCTTTGGATCTCACAAAATCCACTTCAAATATCTGAAGTGGGAAAAACTGCCTGCCATTAAGAGCAGAATAATGGTGCCACTTAAAACCATGCAGTTTGGTGAAAACGCTAATGCACAAATCAATAAAGCCCAAAGAGATCATGAGCATCAGACAAACAGACTCTCTCCTGTAGCTTAGAGGAACAGATGGACAACACGTCCTCTATGTTCCCCTTACTTCCTGCAGTCATATGCCTCTGAGTCAATAAGAGTCACAGCCTCACATTCACAGCTCTAAAACCAGCCTGCAAATGTTTTAATGTCTGTCAAGTGAGAAACTGACCAGTAATTGTTTGTTCTTTGAAACACGCATTGCATAAGTAGCTGTAGGTATTACTATAACTGGTGCATTTCAATCAGAACATCACTCTTCAAATGCCTTCACACTGTACACTGCTGTCCTATTTTTTGCATATTTACAATGTCAATAAAATTGATTGGACAAATACAGCTCGCGGCTGACAAGCGACCTATTTGTGCATGTTAACAAATAATATCAATTGACCATTTTTATTTTCGTCTCAGATGCTGAACCGAATACAGAGTGCAAAAGCTCAAATTGCACAAATGTTTCAATATTGAATTTCCTGTTACATTTACAGTACCCAGCACCCGGAAGACCACTGTGGTGAAATGTATCAAGTACAGGATGGCATATTGGTGTGTGTATATTTCACAACTGACAATTAATAACATATAATTTATTACTGCTATTAAACGGAATTGAATCATAATTGAACTCATTTGAGCTGAATAATGACATTATGAATTTCTCTGCTGTAGAGCTGCTTTATAGTTGCATGGAGTTTGTTTCATAACAGATGAACTTTGTAACAGTGACACTGTTATTGAACTAAATTAATCAACACTGAATTAAATTGAGCTGAATAATGACACCATTATCTTCTAAAGAGCTGCTTTACAGACGAAATTAAATTAGCTTCACACTAATACTGTTATTTTCCTGTTTATTACTGTAAAGCTGCTTTGAAATCTTCTGTATTATATAAAGCGCTATTAAAAATAAACTTAATTCACTGAACCAAGATACTTAAACTACACAAATCTGTTTTAAAATGTACTGAACAAATGGCCAAGAGTAACACACGTGACACTAAAATAATTCAATAAACATTAACTAAATAAATGTAACATAAAAAACCTTTTGTGTTACAATGCAGTTAACAAAAATGGGCAAAAAGCATATGTCACTGTTTACTCTTTTATGTCTAAATGAGGGTAAATTTGCTTTTATGAATGTTTTGAAAAACCAAACATTTTCTTTTGACAGTATTTTACAGTAAAATCACTTTACATGGGGTGTCAATTGTTAACATTAGTTAATGCATTTAAGCGCCCCTATTATGCCTTTTCAAATATGATCTTTCATGCAGTGTTTCATGTAGATGTATCTGCAAACAATGCACGATTAATAAAGTTAATGTCTCACATTCGCATAAACGAGTCATCAGCAATTCAAATCTTTTTCTGTTATGGCCACACATCACGAAGTAACATATTTGCATAATGTCCGCCCACATTCTACGTTGCGAACTACTTGCCCCGCCCCCAAACCGTACAATTTCCACGTGGATTACATCATGTCAATGTTCGAACTGCATACATGTAAACCTGTTTTAAGAGACTCATAAAGCAATATTAGCAACCTTTAAAATAGCATAATAGGGGCACTTTAACAAGAACAAACAATGAACAATACATTTATTACAGTATTTATTCATCTTTGTAAGTATCAGTTCATGAAAATACAATCATTCATTGTTAGTTCAGGTGACGTTTAGCTCACAGTGCATTTACTAAGGTTAACAAACTCAGCTTGTGAGTTTAATAATGCATTAGTAAATGCTTAAATTAGAATTAACTAAGAGTAATAAATGCTGTAGAAGTATAGTTCATTCTTAGCTCACGTTAACTAATTAGTTGTAGAGTTTTTAGTAGTGGTGGGCCGTTATCGGCGTTAACTCTTATCGCGCGCTAAAAAAAATATCGCCGTTAATCTATTCACAAAGTTTGGTTGACTTTGACCTTGATATTTTAGCGCGGATGTATACCTAGCCAAATTGCAGGGGCGAACTTACCCATTAGGCAACTGCCTTGGGCCCCCAAAATGCTTTTCACGAGATGTGCATTAATCACGGACATGCGAATAGTAAGGGTGTTTATTAACAGGACCGCCTGTGTGTCGGAGTTCAACGTGCTTCGTGTGTCTCCTGCATGTAGCAAACCAAAATATTATGTATCTGAAGCTGACTGCAGCACGAGCGCGAGTTCTCCCGATCTTTCCCGCTGCGCTCCTCTCTCTGCGTCTGCTCTGTTCAGTGAAAAACTCTTACTCTTATGTTGCTTACGTTAGGTGTGTTTTCGTTTTAAAATGCATAACTTTATGCGCCTATCCCGGCGTTTTCCACCCTCAAAAATGGACACTTTTGAAAAGGTAAAGGGAAAGGTTTAACGCCATTTGAAACGATGAAAAGAAAACGCACTGGTGTTAAAGGAGCCGTATGTAAGAAATGGCCAAAACTGGTACTGCAATCACTTTCAAAATACTGCTGAGCGGTGTCCCCCTCCCGTTGACTAGAGGTTGCCAGATAAACTGCAGGATCTAGTAATTTTTTTTAGGCTGCTACGAGGAGATTCCAATGGCAAGAGACGAGTCCTACACAAACCCTTGTCTTATTTCGCACATAGTCACG
>JAUMHQ010000045.1:170249-181802 GCA_032361165.1 Enteromius paludinosus | reverse complement strand
TTTAATATAAACATAATAAACAAACACAGCATAAACACATATATATTGTAAAGAAAAACTTTTATTTTGGATGCAATTAATCGCGATTAATCATTTGACAGCACTAATATATATATATATATATATCGACATGTACATCTACGTTCAAATAAACCAGTACTAAATCATTCTTGACTTGCTGTTAATAGTCATTTATGACTGGTTAACCAGTGGATTATCTACAAAAACTAGACTGATCATGATCGTCAGCAAATGGGCTGATTCTGATACCAACTGCTAATTCTTTTATAAGCAAGAGACAAGAAAGAATGAAAAAGAGTATGTGAACAAAATGTTCATTTGCTCGATTACAGGCTAAACTGAAAAAAGTAATAATAATAATCTGTAGGCATTTGAAATTAGAGGCAAGCACTGCTTTTTAATAACAAAAATGCTACATACATGTAGCACGAGCAGGCATTTTTATTTACATTAGATTGTACAATTGCAAGATTTAGAGCAAACAGACTTTAGAGCTGACTTAAACTTGGTGAAGTTATGATCAAATTAACTGAACTCTCTGCCAGTAGGTGGCACTTAGGAAACAGCTGCAATATGGCTCTTTGTCTATGGCGCATTTCAATTGGGATTATGCTGTCAAAGAAGACAAACCAATGCATAGCTGTCCCAGATGGGCCAAAGTATCAAACCCAAAGTGTGTCGGCCCACCAGGGAAAAGCCCTATATGCCAGATGGCCCATCCGCCCCTGATTGTACCTTTGTTGTACTTTGATTGTTGTCTTGCTTTATGGATTTGTTGTGAAAATGACATGATCTAGGACTTTCATACAGTATGCGCCATTGTACACTGACCAAAATTACAATCACTTTCCAATTTGATAAAATCAAGTTCACCTCCGTTTTTGGAAGTAAAATGGGTGAATGGTATTTCTGACTTACCTTAATGCTTACTGAAAAGAAATATTTCAGGGGGAAATTTTGTGTTTCATTAATATCATGTCAATTTGACTTCAAAGCCTGTAAAATATTAAGCCTAATTTGGTTACTACCATCCGCGTTCAGGTAATTAGAAGAACACAAATTAATAACTGCCCTTTCTTGGACTCTGTTCTGTTCTTTTTTCCTCTGTTGAGGTTTTATGGTGCCTGCCATCTTTTCCCACGTTCCTCATAAATAGCAATTATGAATTTTTGTGTGCGTATGTGGGTTCGTGTGTGTGGTTAATTGGTTGTTTATGTTCTTGTAGCCTAGAGCTTGTTGATTGTTTTAGTTCTTTCTCTAGAAATCAAAGCTTGATTTGAACCTGGCTGCTTCATAGGTGTAAAACATAAAAAGCAAGAAAAACAAGAAGCAATTTTTTTAAACATCTATTAATGGCATGAACCTCAGTGTGTATTAGGGACAGGATAAAACAAATCACTGCATAGCATTATCTTCTGAAACACAATAGTAAACTGTCTCACATCACTAGGTGTCACTGCCAAGACGCTCCGGCTCTTCCTCATGATCTCCGCTGACAGCTCTAGCTCGGAAGGTTCTTCTGTCTCTCGGGACTCTCCACCGGCATACAAATCAACCTCAGCTGTGAACTGTAGCCAGAGGAAAAAAATCCATTAGCATAATTTTTCATCAAACCCTCCACTAGGCCAGTTTATAAAATTAAAAGTCACTGTTGTCTCAGTTTGGCTCTTAAAAGCAAGGAAACACCAAATTATAAACAATTGCTTATAATATCTTAGCTCTAACATCATGCTTTGTTTCACATTGACTTTTCATCTAAAAATGTGAACATTCATTGAATATTGCAAGTTTGTTCCGATTAGATGATAAACAAATAAATATCAATCTTCTGTAAACAGCAGATACCACAGCTTTACAGTGAAAAATGTACAGATTAATGATGGTTGACCCTTTCCCTGCCAATTTTCTGGCATGTTTTCATTGATATACAGTAGGGGGCACTATTACTCATCGTCCGAAAGAGTACTGAATCTCCAGATCAAAACATGCTGAAGAAGAAGGATGATGTAAGCAGACGCATACTGTACGTAAAATAATGCCGTCATCGAACATAAAACAGCATAAATCGACACTCCCTAGCGCAATCGAATAAAACTTTGACCCAGGAAGCGGTGTAGGACTGTGCAAGTTTTTGGGGTTTGATGGAAGCAACTTATTTTATCTCAGTTTTGATCACTGCTCTGAATCAGTAGTGTTGAAATATTAGAATTTAGAGCCTGAGGCAATTTAATTCTCAAAAATGCATGGAGATGGTGTGGAATGGACATGGGAAAACAAATGCAAAATACACACATTTTGAGTGTTTAACATTTTTACACTGACACCAAACATCTTCTTAATCATGTGTGTGTGCACCTGAGATCAACAGAACAGAGTGTAGAATGCTCTGTTTATTACAAATGGGTATTTATTATTCAAGCTATTTAAAATGCAAACAGACATTTTAATATAAATTTGTTCAACTCTTTAAAAAAAAACCCCTAACAAACGTGGAAACAATGTTACAATCAACCTGACAGTAAACATAAAGCCACAAAGTGGTTAATTCTGTCACTAGGGAAAAAAGTAATAGATTATTGTACCTGCCAAGTATGTTAAATAATTTAAATTAAACATTTAAGAAATTGCATTTCAAACATCAAATGCCAATTTGTTTTTTAAAGCATGTTTTCTCTATGTGCAAATGTTTTGTTAACATTTTAAAACAAGAACAAACATGTTTTTTGGGAAAAAAAAAGTTCCATGGATGATGTATACATGAATTTTTTATTCATTTAAAATTAATATTTAATTCATTTTTGGTTTATCTTAATTAGCTAGGCTAGTCAACGATCACTCAAATTTAAGCTAGCTAGTCAGCTAGTTAATTTAGCTAGTTTATCTTAACTAGAGGTATGAAGAAAAAGTTAATTTCAACAGTCAGTTGGGTTGCATTTGGAACATTTCTTGCTTTTTAATGCATTTTTTATTGTATAATATCTAGTATAATTACTGTATAGTGCCTTACGATATATATTTTGTAATACAGATTAATAGCATTTTATTATTAATTATAATTAATATAATTTATTTTAGAGTTAACTGCCATCATGGCATACAGTTTAAAATTTGTTAATAATTTCAGCCTTTTCTTTGTAACAGATTTTTTAACCTTGTTGAGGTTGGTCAGATGATGACAGTGAATCACAGTTTTCAAACAGTGCCACAACAATGTCTCACTGGCACTGAGATCAGAAGTCTGACTGGATCGCTGCATGGCTTTGTGTCTCTGAGCCACAGCAGATGGCTCTGTCCCCGGCCATACAGGTCCCTGTCCAGCTGAAACACCGTGCAGGTCTGCAGCCAGACCCTATTGGAACACTCAACTTTCTCCAAGCATTGGTTTTTTAACCAACTAAGGCATGGAAATACATCTTCTGACAAACTGTACGTTGAAGAATTTTGGTCCATCCGTTCATCGCTTTCAAAAGACTTTGAAAACTTTTAACTTACTGCAAGGATGGTGTTTCTTATGGTAAAAACATGAAAAAACTATTTTGTACATGAATAAACACAACAGAAGTGCAACTGACCAGCCTAACACACACTGGAGAAAATATTTATAGCTCCTGTCGAAAGAATCTGAACAAAATGATAGGACGCAAAACATTTGACGTCAGTAAAAAAACCATAGGAAATGTTTTCTACTCCCTTTTAAAAGTCGATAAGTCTATTTACTTTACTGTCTTAGCTATACACAATTACTGAGTTGGATTTGATTATGTAGATTTGGCATAGCTTTTTCACTGCTGTTTGTCACCCTATCAGAAGACAGCTGACTTATTTTTAGTTGCAACCTCACTGATTTATAACCACATAATATGATATACTGTATGTTTAAAGCTACTCGTAAGATAAGACTTACTAAAGCAAAAGTAATTACACATGAGCAACACACTCCTGCAAGTATGTAAATAAACTAAAAAACTAAAGTATTATGAAAAACTAAGTGTCCCAAAGACTCTGAGGTGTGTTGTACTTTCTTGCTGTTGCCAGTTCAAGATGAGTCCAACCCCAAGACATTTATTCCCCAAGAATTTCACTGTAGCCGATGATTGTTAAAAGAGAGAGAACTATTGGCTTCAACAAAAGCACAGTAGGTTTGCCTTTTATGGTTTGGAAGTTATTATTAAAATTATTTCCAATATAGAGAAAATGAATAGGGTTTTTGATTCTGGTCCAACTGTTCCAATCTATTATACTCAGGTAATAAATGAATTGTTGTATAAAAGTTCTGACATGTCTCTTTTCCTTGTGTTGTCTTCAAGCTTGCAACCTTTTTGACTCTAAAGCCAAAATAATTTCAAATAATATAACCATTAGAGCTTGGCCTCTGGAGACTTATTTATTATAATACCCCATGGAGTTTAAGATTTTAATAATTCCCAAAAGGTTTTCAGGTCTAAAGATCTCACTTTTAAAATTAGGCTATACCTTATATCGAGTCCAGCTTTTCCAGAACTGTAGGAATGCTGTAAGCAGTTGTAAGCAGCGAATTAAAAGTTTTATTTTGTCTTACTTTAAATCATTTTGAAGCCCCCTTTGAAGTTGACAACAACCGCTTGTCTACTGCCAAGTATAACAAATTCCTCAAGTGGTTCCAACTTAGCGGTTGACTGAGCCTTTCACAAGTAAACTGACATGGTTTTCTACTCTTTTATGTGCATCATTATCTTTGTAACTGGAAAAAGTCAGGGTTTCACAGTTTAAACTTAATTCATGAATGATAAAACTGCTTGCCTTTTATTTGCCTTTGCACCCAAATAATTGACACTTGATATGTAAGGTCGGGGGAGATAAATAATGAGGTGTTGATGGATTCTACCTCACTTTCATGCAGTTTGTATGCATGAGGTGAAAATGATTGCATTGCCTCTTGTGCAGAACCTTGATTAGCCAATTTACATTTCAGCTCCACACTCTCTCACTTCTGTTTTTTCCTTCTCATCTTTCTCTAGTTTGGTGGGGTAACTCAATCTGTTGGACACATTTTCCTAAGATAAAAGTCTGGTTTATGCAAAATTGAAACAGAACATACAGTACGTTGTTGGGCTCAGTTAGGTTGAAAACTATTTGACTTCCAGTTTCTAACAGCAAGTCTACATCCATAATGATCTAACTTTTCTCCCAAACATTCGTCCACACTGACATGCCATTTTTATGATGTGTTCTGTGGAAATTATGATGTATTATGATTGTAACAACATTATGCTTGCTATTCACTTATAATGTTGATGGTGAGGTGGCACACGCCGGGACAGCACCCCCCCCCCAGTCATGGCTCCCATCCGAGGCAAGTAGGCTTTCGTCCGCTCTCGCGGGCCGGGCTTATTGTGCTGTCGGACAGGCTGCCACCACCTTGCCTGCTATGGCAACGCTGCAGGTCTACCAGGCAAAAGCGTTGAAACAGCTGCACGAGAGTGGTCCTGATCAAGGGGCGATGCAGGAACTCCAGGCCACGACCATCTTTGCTCTCCGGATGACGAAGGTTGCCCTTGGTCAGGTGATGTCCACAGCTGTGGTCCAGGAGCGACATCTGTGGCTGAATCTGGCAAAGATGGCAGACGTCGAGAAAGCATGCCTATTCGGCAACACTGTTGAGGACTTGGCCCAGGAGTTCTCGACAGTCCAGCAGCAGACCAAGGCCATGTCACACATTTTGCCTCGGAGGACCAGCCAGTCCCAGTCATCTCCGTCCATCTGGACGGTCGACTGCCGTCGGCCCACAGGTCGACCTTTTCAGGCACAAGTCAGCAGTCCCTCTCAAAACTCTAGAGGCTCCTGGGGCATATGGCAGCTGCAGCCGTGGTGATGCCGCTGGGCTTGCTTTATATGAGACCTCTTCAGTGTTGGTTACACAATCGAGTCCCGGAATGGGCATGGCACCGTGGCACACTCCCGATTGGCGTTTTCCCGCAGTGTCGCCACCTATTCAGCCGTGGTCCGACCCTGCATTCCTACGGCGGGAGTGCCCCTAGGACAGGTGTCCAGGCATGTGTGGTCAACACAGATGCCTCCTCCACGGGTTGGGGTGCTGTGTGCAACGGGCAAGCAGCCTCGGGCCCCTGGACAGGCTTCCGACTGCTTTGGCATATCAATTGCCTCGAGTTGTGAGCTATGTTTCTCACCCTGTGTCGCTTTCGACCGATGCTGCGCCACAAGCACATGCTGGTCCATACGGACAACACGGTGGTCATAGCGTACATCAACAGACAAGGTGGTCTACGCTCCTGCCGCATGTCACAACTCGCCCGCCATCTACTCCTGTGGAGTCAAATGCGGCCGAAGTCGGTGCGTGTGGTTCACATTCCATGGACACTCAACCGTGCAGCTGACCAGCTCTCACCGCAGTCCACACACCCTGGAGAATGGCGGCTCCACCCTCAGGTAGTCCAGCTGATCTGAAGCCACTTCAGCGAGGCCAAGATAGACCTCTTCGCCTCCCCAGAGTCTGCTCATTGCCGGCTGTATTACTCCCTCAACGAGTCGGATGCACTGGCACACAGCTGGCCTCCTGGGCTCAAGTAAGCCATTCCCCCAGTGAGCCTCCTTGCACAGACACTGTGGAAGATCAGGGAGGACGAGGAGCAGGTCTTTGGAACCTGCACGTCTAGTTCCTGGACGGGACGTGGCAGACCTCGCCAGCGTCTCTCCCGCTGTGGTAGATACCATCACTTAGGCAAGAGCTCCCTCTACGAGGCAGGCTTATGCTCTGAGGTGGGGTATTTTCATCGACTGGGGAGGACCCACAGAGATGCACAATCGCAGTAGTAAAACTAATCTATATGCCTTCGGGGTGTTATCACATGTCCTCTGAAGCAGATTTATGGGTTTCTTTAACAAAAATATTTCTAGTGTTGTAACTAGAATGACTATATGAGAGTCGATTCCTCCTTTTCTTTGTATTTTAATGGCGGTTGAAAATCTCTGTGTTTGACTGAAAAAAGAAAGTCATATTCATCTAGGATGGCTTCAGGGTTTTTCACACTGACACGGAAATTTTCACATGCATTTCTCAATTTTTCGTATTCGCCACTCTTTCCTTTTAAAATGCATTCTATGGATGCCAAAATGCAGAAAATCAAACCTGATCCGAATTTTTTTATGACAGACGGAAGGCGGTGTCTAAACCTGATTGACACAACATGAGGTCATATTTATTCTTTAACGAGCAAGAATTTCTGACAAAGTTTTGGTGCAATGGCCTTTAAGAATGTGAGCGCATAGTGACAAACTGACATCGCCAGCTACTGGACTGGTATGCATAATACAGGTTTTTTCTTGATCATTTTCACAGATCTCACAATCTAGATTATCACTTTTAAGCTTTTCCAAAAAGTTCACATCAACAAATATAAAAACACACAAAAGAGCTTTAGAAAATCCATGGTTAAGTACCAGAAATTCACTTTTTGCCTCCTTATTCCTGACAAACAGGCATGTATTGTGTACTGAGTCAGACACAATATGTTATTTGAGCTGAAACAAAGACTCCATGGTGCTCATCAGGTCCACAATCTTATTACCAGAACCAGTGATTGGTTATAACCTCATGCTATACCCACAATGATGTTCCTGCTTCCTGGCATAAAAGTGTAGAGGACAAAAAGTACAAATGTCGACACTCACAGACTTGTGACTTCTTCAATAGTATCTGTTTATTTTTGTTCTGCCAAGCATTCCAAATCCACTCAAGCTACGAGAAGTAGGATTTTTTATTTCTAAACCAATTACTTGCGTTAAATGAGTGTGACAATACAATTGGTTCGGTATTTTGTGAATTCCTAATGGACTGCAAGTTTCACTGAACCCTGCGAGATTGAAATGTGGTTACAAAACAATACTACAGGTTCGTCATTTAGCGTGATGCCTGTAACTATAGAAACATGGATTTCATAACCTCACATGATGACATGTTAAGACTATTATGAAGTCAACATGTGTCAGTGATTACTAATTTCTCAAGGATGTCCATATCCAGCATGAAGAAATCTATTAGCCTGTTAAACGGAGTCTTGCAGAATCATGTTATATTCTGTTACATTCATGTTATATTCATTGGAACCGATCTGTTATTTTATAACTGTCTTTGGAATACTTTGTGTTTTTGCCTATACTCAGTTACTGCTGTGCTGAACACTATTAGTTACTGTCGTTTAAATAACAGTATATTACAATACAGATCGACAGTTTAGGGCTTATTAATTAGTACTTGACACAGATGCAGTGAATAAATTAAATTGACAGTAAATAAATCATTTATTTGAAAGAATTCAATAATTTATTTGATAAAACAATAACAGAGGCGAAGTTCGATGATGCAATGACGGAGCATTGAACACTGGGAGATGCTGTTTTCTCAAATCATGTTCGAGGATGAAAAGCTCATTTATTTCTGTTTTATCACCTAACCACCTGAACATGACTATTACTTGCACAGTGAATAATATATATTTGCTTACCCTTCTATTAAAACACACGCGAGAGCGGAGTCTATGTCCAGGCCGAGGTTTTCACGAAGGTCTCTCCATTTCAGAAACGCCACGCCGATATTTGTTGTTGCTTAATTTCATTGACTGTTCCCATACCTTCTTGCCTCGGCTCTAACAGAACTTCTGAGATAGTGTAAGCACACAACTGCATGAAATATATAACACTGTGCAAGTAGGTTTTGGATATTTTATTACAAAAGTCTTACATATTGTGCCTTTAAAAGTAGAATTACACTTTAACAAATGCAAAACAACTAAAAAGTATTAGTTTTTCTTACTTTTTTCCCCACAAATACTTGTTTGAGATATGTTTACAGTACCACCACAGACCCCACAGAGGTAACGGGCCCCTGCTGAAGCCCCTGATTTAGAGTAATATCCTGTGGGGGAATGGCCATCACAAGCAGGTTAGCTGAAGTCTCTCACTGGCCTGCAGGGCAATCTGTGCTGTAAACAATCTCTGGACAACACAATGCCACTGTGTACTCATTAATACTCGCAAATGCTCCGTATAATCATATTCAACATGGCCATACAATTCTCTGACACACATCTCATTACAAAACAAAACAGCTTTTGGGGTTGCCAAGTCTTTGTTTCTCTATCTGCTGTAATTACTTTGATTTGTTCTTTGCCACAGTTGATTCGCCAGTTGCGTAAGAATTACATAATAACACGTAAGAAACAGACAGTCCATCATGTAACCCCAAGCAATCAAACAGAACGGTAGTTCAAATGGTCATTTAAGATAAACGCATTATATGCTGCTGACATAAACATCAGACAAATTAGATTTCACAAACACATCCCAATTAAAATCTGCAGCTATTATTTGATTGGGTGCACACAGATGGATGGTTTTTTATTTAATTATTCATCTCATGAGAGCAAATACAACGATTCCCACAATATGTTTTACTAATGTTCTGCGTAGGTTGGTTTGGTATTTTTGGGAGAGGAACCAATATCTGACATTCTAACATTTTTTAAGACTAATTCCAGGATATTTTGGGAACTGATATTTGTCTTGATACTTGATACTGTACATACTTGTCCCTTTAGGTTTTTTTATTTATTTATTATTTTTAAAATGCTTTGGGAGCCAACATTTCCTAGTTGTGCTTACATCAATCATGCCTTTTTAGTTTTAAGATTATTTTTATTTCATTTTTTATTTTATATTTTTGTTTACATTTTCTAATGTTCTTTTCAGTGTGACCTAAATAGGGGATATTTTATTTAAAAACCATAAAGTAATATTAGAGCATTTCCAGGACCAACATTTATTTGTTGATCTTGCCTAAAAATGAAAAGTAAAACAAGAGCATATGAGCTACAGTATTAACCTATAGTTCCCATTTTTCAGGTGTAACCAATTTCTAACATTCCAAGAATGTTTCATTTAGGTTTTATTATTGAAACAATACACTGCCATCTTTAGAACAGTCCGGGAAAGATGTTAGTTTGGTTTGCAAAGATCTTGTTTGAGGAAAGTCCAACAAGGGCATGTGAGCTGTTCTTTTTTAATTAGTGTGATGTCTTACAGGATTAGATCCAGCATACAGTACATGTAATGATGTCCACTACTTTCAATAAATGGCAGAATATATTATTGAGCAATGGTCAAGATGTAAGTAAGAGAAGGAGAGATACAGCTGGAGGAAATGAAGAGCTGGGGTTGGTGTGAGATGTATTTCATTCGTCCTATTATGTTTCAAAGTGCCATTAAAAACCAGACCTAGCTCAAGTCAAAAGGGAATTTCAGCTGGTATTATTAATTAAGACTTCTTTCTCTACATCACAGATCATCACTGTCACTCAGAAAGACTAATGTTAAATCAATTATTTCTGTATTGCCAATCTACAAGTGAAAAGTTAATGTGCTACTGTATTCATAAAAGTTTAAGAACATCACTTCCATATTCCTCCATGAACACTGACAATGCTTACTGAATTTAATGCAGATTATATTAAGGAAGGAATGAACGCACAACGTCGACTCATTGTGGCTTTATATACAACCACAGAAGTACATTAGTCTGATAGCCTGATATTTGTATAACTTCAATTAATATTCATGAGATGGATGATGAGCTTTCACACTTTCACAGAGGAGACAGTGAAAAGGGTAACGTTATCTGACAAAAGTTCATCAAGTTAATTAAGATAATTCACAAGCCAGTTCTCCTAAACACGATAAAACAACAGTATATTAGTTCAAATATTAATTACCCTGACGTCTCCGGTGAAAACACCTTCACGATTCACTGTCAGTCCTGTAACTGCGTGTGCCTTGAGCATCCTTGAGACTTCTTCGTTACACAGAACGAGACGAACTTCAAACGGCCTGGGATTTTAATTTAGCCCGGCTTGGCTGATATTTAGTCACGTAATTGAATTGCATCGGTACTTTGACAGACCGCTGTTACATACATGAACCGTTCGCGCGCGCTACGGTGTCAACACGTTAACGGATGCAACTAGCAACTTACATCAGCCTACACAGTCACGATCATCGAGGGCGATTCAAGTCTCAAGTCAAATGCTTGGAAAGCGACAACGTAATGTTCTCTTTGTCAACGAAGTAAACGAACTAGTGCACGCGAGCTTCGCTGTGTGCGTCGAACAATAGACCGAGAGAAGCGTGCAAACTTACCTTACATGCATGCGCTGTCGTTCCGAGATGGTAGTCATCGATGAACGAATAAAATCGGCGTGAGAGCGAATAAAACAGACCTTTCCGTAAACCCCTCCTATCCTATTGGAAGTGGTCACCCATCACCAGCGGATGGGACATCCCTCCTCCTCCCCATCCTCCTCCTCCTCCTCCTCTCTGGGACTCTGGCATTGATGGTGTGCTGTGATCCTCCTGACACCCTTCTTTCCTCCAGCTGAGAAGATGAAAGAAACTCGGAAAACAAGGAATCATCTATCTATCTATCTATCTATCTATCTATCTATCTATCTATCTATCTATCTATCTATCTATCTATCTATCTGT
>JAUMHQ010000045.1:119706-133403 GCA_032361165.1 Enteromius paludinosus | reverse complement strand
TGTGGTTACACACTACATACACATCTAGTTACTATGGAAGTACACAGGTATTAGGGACACTTAATATAAAGTGGGACGCATACCTATATCAACATAATAAAAACATGCCAGTGTTCACATATTGAACCTGTGTTTTAACGTTGCTCAGTGGACGTTTCTCTTTGAAACTGCGGCAAAACGTGCAGTAAGGCACGTAAAAACGGTGTTGCACAAAAAGTGCACAGAGGTACATATTTCATGAGACCAGGGGTGCGTTTCCCAAAAGCATGGTTAGCTTATTATGATTGCAAGTTCCGTCGTTACCAGCATAGTTTTATGGTTCTGTGTTTCCCGAAAGCATAGTTCAAACGAACATTCGCAATTAATGTCACAAACGTACGTGGTTGGAAGTACAGCTTTGGACCTGTGGTTAGAAGCATAGTTTCTTGTTAGTAAGATATATGTGCTTTAATAAATATGCTCTTGTGCACAAGAAGCAAACTAACATGCATTACTATCTTTAGCTTACATTCTATCTTGGGAACCCACGATGATTTAAAAAAAGATCAAATAAAGCAAAATGACAGTGAACAAAAATATTAAATTAGTCAATACAGCAGCATCTTGGAGATCTCTACTCAGTTAAATAGCATATGTTATTCCTCCACTACATGTGTGTGATATCATCAACAATGGCCCTATGTTGTTGAACTAATGTGGTTCAAACGATGGAGATGCGACCGTGTTCGTACTATGGTGGTTAATCAGTGAGTTACATCGTTGTTCGGGAAACACACACCCAGGTTGGTTTTTATAAAGATAATGTATTTGCTCTTGGCAGGTAGATCTGCTACGCTGCTTTACAGATCAAGCACATGAGCAAATTGCATCCACTATGAGCATGCAAGACAAACTGCAGCCACACAAATATCACATTTTACAACATTTACCTGTAGAATATCTAGAGGTAGAGGGTTTCTGACAGCATGATGCAAGAGCTCTGAACCAAACTATTTAGATGTTGAGCTGCAAGGCTTTCGCCATGTATGGGTTAGGGTCTCAGCAGGACTATAGTTTTATAGACTTAACTATGTCTGCCCATTTTTATTACTGATTAACAGGATACTTAATTATTATTTTTGTTAATATCAGCCAACCACATCATCTAAAATAAATCATATAATTATATACAATAAATAGCACAATAAATAGTTTTGGAACCAATTCTCACTATTAACTTTGCCAATTAGCACACAAGCATATTGACTGTTTATTGGTACTTATAAATCACATATTTATGTTTTATTCAGCAAGACCATATTTTAGATCCTTCCCTCATTCCTAAACTTAACAACTACCTCAAGTATTAATAAGCAGGAGAGTAGGAGTTTGAGGCAAAACTTGACTGTGACAGTAATTTGACAATGACTGTTGGGTCACACTTTATTTTAATAGTCCACTTTAGACATTCTACTACGTTAGGGTAGGTTTAGGGTTAGTAGAATAAGCTGACATACTGTCACGTTCTCGTGTTAAATCAGGCAGGCGAAGGCAGGATACGACAGGACAGGTAATTATTCGATGCAATTTAATCAAGATAACTTACATAAATACAAGGAGGCAACACGAACTCAAAACAACGTTAATAATCCGACGAAAGACAAGACAAACTGAACGGGCTTTTAAACATGATCACATTAGGCAGAAATCAGAACAGGTGAGGAACACAGGTGGAACGGGTAACTAATTAACTAAACAAGAACAGGAACATGACCAAATAAGGAAACACAGGAAGAGCGAAAACGAAACCAAAACTAAACAGTGACATATAGCAAACAAGAAACAAAGTGTTACACATACATGTTGTGGACCCATCAAATTAAAAGTGTTAGAAGATATTAAGCAGACAGTCAACTAATACTAACTGTCGACATGTAGTTCCAAAGTTACCTACTGTCTAAAGTGGACTATCAGAATAAAGAGCTACCGACTGTTGTCCTTAAAACACTAAACAATTGGGCAGGTACTGTTACTCACAGATACTCCTGCTATTTGAGCGTCTGACTTTCCCTGATATTAGCCTTAAAACAATAATTTACAATTTTGTAATTTCCAAATTACAAAAAAACAATTTTCTGTTATCCAAATGCCACTAATTTGCACATAGAGTTAACACAGCTGTACTGTTTTATTAAGCTTTAATTGAAAATGACTGCAATTAAAGGCAGTGATCAACAGAGGGCGATGCTGCATCAGCTATGAACATCATTTCTATTGCTCTCTCTATTTCTATTCTCTCTATATCTTATAGCTTTTTTTTTTTTTTTTTTTACCATTTATTACATAAGGTAATAGAAGCTCAGCAAACGATAAACCATCTAATCAGTTTAAATACACACCTAAATGTAAAGTATAATTTATAATTTAATGTTAACAAAGTAATTAATACAAATATACATGCATTGGAAGTAGTGCAAAAATAACACAAGCTGTACAACTGTGCATACAACATCTTGAGGTCAGTGTGACTCATTTAAACACATGGCTGAAAGTTGCTCACAGAAGGTTAAATGAGAGGTTTCTGGTTGGACTTATTACATGGTAATTAAGACGAATGGTGGAGAAACTGAATCATGTGGAGCTCGCTGGACAGTGTAAATGTCCCATTTTTACTTTTTTACTGCGTCATATTGATAGGTTCATACTTAATAATGGGAACTTTATCATGTGCATTAAACAGCTACTTTGTAAAAACCAAGATGCAGTTGTTCAGCATACATGCAATACTGTGCTTCTCCTATGTATCTCCTATATTCTCATACTGTGGCTATTAAGGGGTTTGTGGCTTTGTGAGATGACTAATGGAGATTTTTGAGGCCTTGAAGCTGGTGGTTCCTGTGCCAGGTTTCCAGTGGGTTCCCTTTTTACGAGGTCTGCTCTGAATACACTTGCCATTCAGGTTAATGTCGCCGCAAACGCTAAACCACCACCCACCTAAAGGAAACAGCAGCAGTCATCCAGAGAAAACTTATTTAGTTTGCCATTTCCAAGCACACTATGATTTACAAAAAGTCACTACTTGATGTATTAGTTTTGCACAGAAGCACTCGAAGCAAAGATCTGCTCATGATCTATTGCATGTACCTGTGTAGTCTTGAGCACAGTTTGGATCACGGTTTCCATCGTTGTGGTCTTTGGTGGAGAACCTGAAGCCAGTGTGTTCCTCCAAATCAGAGCTGGACTCTCCAGTCTGCAGCTTTAGATGGATAGTGTAGTTGAAGGTGGCGTCTTCCAGGATGTACTGACAAAGCAAGAAATGCTTCTCCTTCCGCCAGTTCTCAATCTGAACGTACAGGAGCGAGTGTCCCTGATGGGCTACAGCATAGATCTTCTTTAGCCCCAGCCAGAACTCACCTGAAAAACACAGACATCTGAGAAACCCAGCTCTCTGAATAATAGTAATGCATTCAGTATGTGAGTCTGGAATGACATGAAGTAACAGGACAAACTAAATCCAGAAGAACTGTGGCAACGTCTCCAAGATGAAGAAAAAAACCTACCTGGAACTAAAAATTATTAGAATTAAAAATATAATTATAACAATTAAAGTAAAATTCCAAATAGCCAACTGTGACACAAAGCTTTAACCACATGAGTGACCAGACACTACTTTTCTTCTGAACATTTGTATGCCAGGATGTCTCATGAGAACATATTGGGACAAAGAAGGCAACGTTATAAAAGAGGAATGCTGGTCAAATTGGACATACCGTGAAATTATGCAGTAAAAAGATACTAAAAGTAGGGCGTTAAGATTCAAACTTCTCAACACCAATCACAGAGCACTCCATTGTGCTGCACTCTATAATCACAGACTGAACACATTCAGTTTATGAGCACAACATTCTTGATTTAACTCACTGCTGAAGTCCCCAAATCCATCTTCGTACTTCTCCCAGGACTGGTCGAAGTCCACAGAGCCGTCATGTCTGTGCTGGATGACAGTGAACACTCCCTCTGTGGATCACGGAGAGACTGTCATCTTAAACTTTAATGAGGACATATTTTCTGTGGAAGGCTGTTTTCAGAAATCAGAGATCTGAGAAAGAAAATGCCTTATCCTTACCCTCAGTGAATTCACATTTCACAAGAAACGGTTGTGACTCTTGAGGTTTAATGACATACAGGCCACTGGATTTCTGTCCTCGGCTGAAGACCTCGCCGCAGTCTTTGGGAAGATCTGCAAGACAACCTGACATGCTCTGCAACTGAAGAGATGCAGTGACGTATTTCAAAGCAATGCATCCCTGCAGCTCATACCGCTTGAGAAGCTCCCATCAGATGTGAAGTACGGTAGATATCCTGAGAGGCTGTTGCTTTGGTGCTTCTTGTTGAAATTTTCATTGGTTTCCTGGATATGTGCAGAGTTGAGCTAGACGGAAATTGAAAGCATTGGGTATTTTAGTCCATATATTTTAATGGAGTGGCTATTTGCATTAAGTGCATTAAGCCTTATTGGCAGTAGCTATTTATACTAACTCTGCCCGCCAACGTGTGATTGGGCTAGTCATCGTTACAAAAGATGTTCAGTGGCACACCAGAAAATCATTTATTTTCAGTAAAAATGAAAAAAAATAATCAAAAAGTTGGGTAGGGTTAGGGTAGGTGTAAGGAGAGCTTTATTGTCCCAATAAGGGTATTAACCATGGTATATATTTTATAATTTGAATTAAAATGAACATTTACACTCAATAAGTAAATCTAACCATAGCCAATCTATACAAGTGGAGCTGGGGGAGGTGGAGGGTTTCTGAATACTATACTTTATTTTCCAGGTCCTTGATTTTGGTCCTTTGATTGTTGAGCTGCTCGCTCTGTTCACTCACAGCCTTCAGCAGATCAGTGATGCTCTTTTCTTGGGTCAGAATTATCTCCTGAAAGAGAGAAACAACAACAACAACATCTCAGCGTCTTGCAAACCCAAGCATGGCAGAGAGAATTAGAGATCACATCTGCTTGAGTCCCAGATGTTTTCCCTGCTGTCTTGGGGTCTTTTGTCAAACATAATTGTCAACCTGACATGGAGTTATATGCCATGCATAAATTAAATGAGAGTTTAATTTCTAAATGTTTACTGAGGTGGCTTTGCATTGAAAGATCCTGACTAATCAAATTCAAAAGTAAGATTAAAATGGAAATCTAAAAGAGAAAATGAAATTAGGAGATTGAATCAAATAAAGAAGTATTATTAAAAATTTAATAAGGAAATTAAAAGAAAATCATACAAAGAGATTAAAATGGTAAATTATAATAAGGAAGGAGGTAGAATTCAGATGGAATTAATTATTACATGAATGATAAAAGGCATTGTCCAATGTACTGAGCTAATATAAAGGAATTATGCATTGCATTGAGTTATAGAGTTAAAGGAAATTAACTTAACGCAAAATGCTACTGGCAGTAAAAAAGTGACTAGTACTTTTTCAATTTACCAATTTAATCCAAATGCATAAATCTACTTTAAATGCCACATACTAAAATATTGAAATATGTGTAATTTATATACATTTCACCATATAAATTATTATTTGGTACATGGGAAGAAAACACATTTCCTGTAAGGCTCTACTTTGATTAAAACTTAAAATATCTTTCACTGTTGAATATTTATATTCATTATATTATTGAACTTTTTAACCTTCCCATTTTTCAAAACTGAATTCTTCAAAAACTGAGCTAACTTATAATCAATAGATTATAATCAACATTACTATTTTTTTTTATTAAATATTATCTGAATGCAAAGTGGTGTAAAACAAAAAGGAAAAATAACATTAGTTTTGATTGCTGTGCTAATTTAACACTGCTTACCGTAGTTTAGAGAAATATTTCAATCTAGATGTTTAAAAAATATATACTTTATTCATGATAGAAATAAATATTTTGACATATAGTGTAAATATGAATGTTATTTTCTAAAACTTGGACTAAATTAATGCCTCTCTCATGTCATTGTTACATTTTAGGAATTGTTGAACTTCAAATCCCAATTCAACATGTGGCTCAACACGTGGCTAACTCAGTTCAAATTCATTTATAATGAATCGAAAAAGAGCCAGTTCTTAAATCGTCAACCCTAGAATTTAAATAAATGCCCTACATATAAATCCCCTTGCTAGAATACATTAAAAAAGATTTTGTTTCTATCAAAGACATCCAACCCTTTGCTGATCTGCTCTTACCTTGAGCGTGGACATTTCAGCCACCGGCTCAGCTGAGAGCAGACTGCTTAACTTCTCCTCCAAGCCGCCCACCTGCCACCTCAAGTGCTTCCTCTCTTTTATGATGTCTTCCACTTTGGAGTTGATCTCCAGTGACAGACTCTTTATTTCCTCATTATTTGCCTTTAAGATCACGGTGGTCTTCTTCAGTTCCTCCTCCTCCTCCTTGATCTCACTGGCCAGCACAGAAAGTTGGTAGAAGGACTTGTCAAAGATATTAAGCTTTTGGAAAATATCGTTGATTTGACTCTTCGTATTCTGCACAAAGTCCCTCAGGCTATGGCCCAGCTGTAGGAGGCCATTTGTCAAAAGCCGGACTTCGTCCAGAGCAGCAAAGCGTAAACGGCTCTCTGCCTGATGTTCAGGATCGGCGGGTTCTGTAGGGAAGGAATGAGACGGCGCCAGAAGGAGCAACAGCACAAGCAGGTTCATGGTTGCTTCTTTAAACCAAGACTACTGTGGTCCTCTCAGCTCTTTTGACCATAATTAACAGGCCTCCTCCTGTTAATCATTAAGCAGGGTGATGGTTACCCAATATAGACTTTTATAAATCCCAGCGCTCAATACCACAACATTTCAGCTATATTCACAGCCTAATAAATAAATGAATAAATATTTATAATAATGAAATTACAATATTAAAAAAATATGTAATTGATTACTTTATTTAAAAAAAAAACATTTTTATTTATTATTAATATTTATTTTAATTTTTTATTTTTACAAATGCCTTTAATTAATCATTTATAAATGGTAAAGTTGTATTATTGAAGTAGACGGCATGAAATTGTATCATTTTAACTAAAGATATTATAAAAAAGTAAAATTATTCGATTTGTTAAAAGACCTTGAAATCTGTTACACCTATGACTTTTGATTTGATGATTGTTTTTCAAATATATATATATATATATGTATATATATATTACATAAATTATCACATTTATCAACATTTTTCTTTTTGTCAAATCAACTTATATAATTAATGTTGTTCAGATAAATAATGTTTTGAGTTCCTGTTTTTTGTTAGTTTTGTTAGTCTACTAATTTGACCAGGTACCAGGCAACCAGTTTACTTATTTTTAAAGTTACAAACAAACAGTAAGTAACAAACAGTAACAGTACTACAGGAAAGTACAGTACAGTTAGACTCTGTGGCCTACCATTTTTAATATATATTTAGAACAGTATGTTAAATAGGTCAGGATGGACCATATTTGACTTTATGTGTGACTGTTTGTGAGCTAGTATTGATTTAGGAGAATGACCTGAGGTTCCCAGATTGTTTTGACAAGATGGAGGGAAAAGTAAGGATAGTCTGCTGCCATAAAAGTCTGTTGTATAATGTTAGTAAACCACACACTATGAAAATGTGCATAAGGCAGACAGTAGTTTAAATACTTGGCTGGCTTGGATTTGACTGTATAACAGATTGGCATTCCACAAAACGGGAAATGGCGAAACAGTTCCAGAATTGTACAAAGTAGTGAGGATCAGTTCACGCAGAATTTTTACGTTTTTGCAATACTTTGTGCTTTTTGTGCACAAAATTGTATTTCCTTGCTTCCTTGTAAACGGTTCCTTTAAAGGTGCCATAGAATGGAAAACTGAATTTAGCTTGGCATGGCTGAATAATAACAGTTCAGTACATGGACATAACATACTGTGAGTCACAAACACCAACGTTTCCTACTTCTTCTAAAATAACCATTATAGAGGTGCACTTTAAAAGAAGTTTAGCATTTGACATATAATAGAAGTCATTTTCAAAGTAGTAGACCAATCTGAAGAAGCTACAGGCGGGACTATCACCGCCAGTCAATGATCAAGTTATGTCAGAAAGGTAGTGTGTCTGAATTCATAGCATTCGAAAAAATGGCAGGCTAAAAGTACCTAGATGAGCTATTGCTTCTAACGAGATTTTTAGGTATACGTTTGATCAATGTTTTATCCCATGATGCCTCATGAGAGGATTTACAATGCAGTGTGTTCGAATTTCAATAATACTCATACTATATAGGACATACTTTAATAATTAACTATGAAAGAATTGAATTAAGTTCAAATACAAATTTTGTACCTACTTAATGTGCATTAAACTTGCCTAGCAGATACCAGTAATAAATCTACCTGTTCTCATGGCATAAAAGTACCTGGGTACACTTTTTAACGAAACACGAAATATGTACCGATAAGTATATAATATATATTTTACCATTACTTTGCAAGTCAGTTGGCTACTTGCCCTTTCAGATTACAGTAGTGTGCACTATTTGTTGTACTGTGGTCACTTTGATCAAATAACCCTTTATTAGCTAGTCTGATTTTAAAAATAAAAAGACCAATGTTGCCCAAGACTTTTGTGTGTGTGTGGAGTCTTCAGGCTACGGCTGCTAATATCATCAGTTTTGACTTCATAGCTCTCCAGCGTCCTACTAAAACCAAAACTAACCATTAGCTATAACTATAGTGCTGTCCATTGCCACATGGCATTGAGATTATTTCCTATTTTCCTGTTTCTCTCTGCCTTCCATTTCAGCAGACACCGGAACGACGATACCTCTGAACTTTTCATCATAGTCAAAGTTTTTCGGCTAGTTTGAAAGCCAGTGAGGGAGCCAAACAAAACAAAACTTGTTTCTTACTTTCACAACCTGAGGACTAAAAATAAAAAATTGTGAAACCAATTCTGTTGAACTCAAAGCAGAATTCCGTAAATCGTAAATCAAAAAGCTTTGGCCACCTCCAGTTAAAGGCTAACTTGTGTAAGGATGACACAGCAAAAAACAAAACAACACCCCTGACCTCAACCCTGATTCAGTCCAGCACAGGGAATGTGTGTCTAAAGAGGTGTATGAGTAGGTGTTCACATGAGTGTGTATCAACTATGTAGTTTAGGATTTATGTTAAAGCTTGAATTGATAGTATGTTGTTTCTATGGTTTGAACAAGGATTGATAAAGTCATATTGGCTTCCTACTGTTTTGTTAGGTCCCACTTTATATTAAACAGCCCTAATATCTGTGAACGTACATAGTAACTAGATGTGTATGTAGTATGTAACCACAGTGTATGTACACATTGGTACATAGTTCCTACAACTGTAATATTTCTGTAACTACACACATGTAACTATATAACTATGCAAAATATGTTACACAAGTTCTTAGTGAAGTGAAAAAAGGTGTAATGTTACACGTATATTCAAGAAATTCTTCTACACATACTATAATGTACTGTATGCTACTTCTAGTTTAGTGGGAATATAAAATTGCAACCAATTACGTCTAACCCCCAGGCTTTAGCAAGTAAAATACCCATATAAGTGAGGATTTCATTGGCATAAGTAAATAAAAAAATCAAACGATGCTGAAGTGGGATTTTATTTTATTTATTTAGGGCTCTGCAAATGTGCATTTATTTTCCTGGAGGCAAACCCACGTAACTAATCTAATAAGCATTAAAGTCATAAGCAGTGAAGTGTTTTATATGCTAATATAGTTCACTCCCTCCTAGACACCATTTAAAACTGATTCCATTAAAATGAGTTTGCATGATTACGTTTCTGAAAACTGTAAAGGGCCCCTTTTCAGAAAACTCTGTCAATTTGGGCTTAAAAATCGGAATGATTCAAAGTAGCAGGGCTATAAGCGCCGGAGACATTTGGGAACTTTGGGTTCCCAAAATCACACACAAACAGTGTTAAGCCTATCAAATAATGCTGCTGACAAATGGCAACTGTTTACTGCGAAATCAAACAGGCAAAGGCAACTGGTGACCATTAGCCAAAGTAAAGTGGACGTGTATGTTTCTTTCATCACTGATAACTGTGGAAGTCTATGCACGCTTGTTCCCATCAGTCATGCAGGACCACCTCAAATGACTGAAGACTTTCTGTTTGGTGGGTGTCATATGCAACCAGAGCATTTTCATGTGGTTGCTTTATATCCAACAGCGCATGTTAGTCAAACAGTTACTTTGATACTTTGCTGTCATTTAAATTGATATATATATATATATATATATATACACACACACACACACACACACACACACACACACACACACACACACACTCACACACATACATAAATACATATATATATATAAGGTTCAAAAATTTAGGGTCAGTAAGATATTTAATGGTTTTTAAAGATGTTTCTTCTGCTCATCAAGGCTGCATTTATTAGATTAAAAATCCACAAAAAACTGTAATATTATGAAATATTATTTCAATTTAAAAGAACTGTTTTCTGTGGGAATATATTTTAAAATGTAATTTATTCCTGTGATACAAAGCATCATTACTCCAGTCTACTCCAGCTACATTTTAGATTATTATTTTTCAGTAATCTTTTGTTAAGCTTTATAATACACTTATTTTCATAAGATGTGTAAAATACTTGATTATAATTTTAACTGTAGTTAAAAATACGGTTTTATTCTATATATGAGCCCCGTCTCCTGAAAACGAGTTTTAAATAGTACACCAAATAAAAACTAAAACTCCTGGTATTGATACAAAAAAATGGACTTTGGGGTATACGACGCTCATGTGTTTGGCATGCATATAATATGCAGTTTTCACGTGCATATGACACAAAATTGTTGCCATGCATATGAGACGTGTTTGCATTGTGTAGTGTATACACACCAAAGTCCATTTTTGCATATTACCATATGTTTTCGTTTTTATTTGGCATACAATAGGTTAATTTGTTTTAAATGTACTAAAATGCAGCTGTGTTGCAACTGAGTGTAACAAATGTAGCCTATATTTAAAAGCATGTTTTAGTTTACTTTAGAAGTGAATATGTTAAAACACCTACAGTAACTGTTCAACTAACTGTATTTCATATAAATTGAAACTATAATAAAGCTACATTTTCATTTAAATGTAACATACAATTGTGTCCAGAAAACATTATATTTAATTTGCGCTCTTTAAAAGTATGTTATTTCCATAATATGCAATCTTTTTAAAAATAAGCTTCACAGCATTTTGCATAGTGGTCAGCATTTCCTGATTTCTATGCTGAATAAGCATCGCCTTATTGATGCTGTTGCTGAAAATCTCCAATAATACTATTAAAACGAAGACCAGAGGAGAAAGTAGATACATAAAGAATGAATGGCATGTCCTGAGAGAGCCTCAACCACTCTGTGCCCTATACTCTGTGCCCTGCACTATTTCCATGATTATAATGGATGGTGAGCACTGTTACAGTGGATTGAATTACACTTAAAGCGTGTGGGTGGGCGGCTTTAGCCACATGTGTTCTGAGATTCTGACAGGTTACACTAGAGTCCTCTTTCACCCAGTTTCATGTGGGGCTAGTTTTGTGAGTGCCCCAGATTGTACTAGTAAACTCAGGCCCCCTACCATCACATGGATCCTGTTTTGAGAAACATCCCTCAGATGCAGTTATGCACAAAGCCCCGTCCACTTTTCAGCTGTTCAGTCCGCCCTCTTACTTTGATTGGAGGAATAATGCAGATTGCCGCCCACCCAGTGGCTCTGATTGGGTGGGGGGGCGGAGCCGTGAAAAGCCAGAGTGCCCACAACCCGCCTCCTGTTCCACACACAATAACACTGCTTATGTTTTGCAAGAATTTTACATTGGCATTGCTTGAATGTCTTTTGTCTGCCTTCCCCTCTGAAGCCTCTCAGAAGAAGGAGAAAAGTGAAGAGGTGAACATGCTAAACTCCAGCACAGAGAGGACACAATGGCACACTGTTGATGTTTAAGGTAAGATACACCCCTAAAATATCACATTTAGTGTAAATATTTAAACAAAAAAACTACTCACGAGATGAACAATGCCAAAGAGCTTGAGGAAATCTCAAAGGATATCTTTAAACTCTGGGTGCCTAGGCATTTACTTTTTTTCCACTACGTATATTAGGATATTGCTGTTTTAGAGTACCGGATGTGTTATTTTGCTTTCATATAATACGTCATTTGTATATTTTGGATAAATTCTCAGGAAGTCCTTTTTTTGTGTGTGTCTCAAATGAGATTCAAAGACTTTCCTCTGATGTAATGACTGTGTCACTTAAACAATAGACAGATGTCCTGAACTGCTCTGTTTGTGTGACAGGAGCCCATGAGCAGGAGGTTTCAAATGGTGTCTTTAAAGCACTCATTTTGAAGGTTTCTCAGGCACCGAGCGCTCAGTGTTTCACATGTGTTTGATTATACAGTGAGTCAGAATTGACTTTGCTGCACACATGTCTTCTCATGTAACTGGTGTGCGTGCACATATTGCTGTTGGCAGAGAGCCAAGATTGTCGACATGGTCCAAATACTGTGGACATGGAAAAAAAATCCTACAGAGGAAAAGATGGAACAACACTCTCAGGATAAGAACGTGTACATTGATAGATATATTACTGACAGTAGTCATTCTGAAACGTCCAGTAGCAGAGACTCTCCACCACACCCTCTCTCCATAAAGTGAAAGGGTGATGGGGGTCAGAGAGCAGGAGAACCAATTTTTGGCTTTAGCAATCCAGCCAGCTCCAAACAGAGGAGAAAGAATGAGGATCTGAGCCAAGGAAACCACACCGCTTACAGGGCCAAACAGGAAGAGTGAAACGTCTGTCTATTGTGTGTGTGTTAAAAATGCGAGTGAGTGAGAAAGTGTGCAGGACTAGCAGTCTGTTTTATGTGAAAGCGAATCAGGTCTACTTGAGCTGTTAACTGTGCATGTCAAAACAAAGCTAGCATAACATGTGTTATTGAGAGATAAAAGAGAGAAAGGTTGTGTCATCTGACACATTTTGGTGATAGCACAATAAGGAGACATATGAAAAGGCATAAAGGCAAAATAGGCATTTCCTTGTATTTAACTGAACTCAAATACAAATCTAAGTAAAAAAAAAACTTCCAAGTTGTAGCAGACTAGTTTGAAACTCTCTAAATTGTTTGTTCCTCTCAAGTTTCCAGTTTGCTCTTTTTTTCCATCCTCCAAGCCTGACCTAAAACCTGAAAATGTCCGCTCCGTTCAGAGTGCACAGCGATTCAATTTTTGTTCTTACAGCGGTAGCAGTTTTTAAGTTGTCATGAGTTTCAATCCAATTTGTGGTGTGAGAAAGAATGCAGTGGAGAGAAATACATTTAATGAGAGGAGGATTTTTTTCCTTTGTGCTGCAAAAAAGAAAATCATTACTGTGAAATGGAGAGTGCCTTACTCATTGAGCACAGACTACGTTGTGAAAGTGACCAAATAAATCCTAAGTTTACGACAATGTCTGAATTAGGACTTTATATGGATGTCTTCTGTAGAAGCAATTAACAGCACTCATAATACTTTAGTATTTATATTACAGATAATAGTGGTGTTAGCTAATTCATTTTTAGCATTAAAGGTGCCATAGAATGGAAAACTGAATTGACCTTGGCATGGTTGAATAATAACAGTTCAGTACATGGAC
>JAUMHQ010000045.1:103811-119606 GCA_032361165.1 Enteromius paludinosus | reverse complement strand
AATGGACCTGTAAAACCGTTTCTGGGCATTTTTTCCCTTTACCTAAGCTACATACCTTCTATGTACATATCAGAGAACGATTAAAAATATTCTCTCAATGCATTCTATGGCACCTTTAAGACATTTACTCTACGAGTAATTAAGGGGCCTTAAAGACCAAATTCTGTCCCATTACACTGCATAGGTCACTTTTAGGTAGCTAGTTCTGAATATGTCAACCATGCACTGTAACTTTCTTTGCCTAAACTAGCAATTTTCAAACTGATGCTCCTCCTAATTGTTGACTTTAAAGAGAAAACCAAGTGTAGAAGACCATTTAAGGTAAAGCCACCTGTGGCTTGCGATAAAGCTTATGTAGCTGGAAATGTATGTTCACATACTAGAGCATATGTCATGTCAGCATATGAGGGAGGTGGCAATGGGGTCATGTCAGTCTATCTGTGTCTACGTGTTAAAAATGTGCCCTACCAACACTTTTTACGTGTACCAACAGAACAGGGGTGTCCAATCCTGCTCCTAGAGGGCCAATGTGCTGCAGAGTTTACCTGCCTGGAAGTTACTAGTGATCCTGAAGACTTGTCCAGGTGTGTTTAATTAGGGCTAGAGCTAAACTCTACTAGAAGTTGGATTAGTTACCATTCGTTTTGTGGCCTTCAGGATACAGGAAACATTTGTCAGTGTTTCAGACAAGTGTCCTGCAGCCCCATTTATCTCAATTGTTATATCAGTTCCTTAAGATCACCCTACCTCAGCATAGCCAGTCTCAGACGTATGTCAAAACCAAAAAAGGTTAGCCCCTATTTGTGTGTTTGTCTGGTTGATCTCTATTGATAGAGTAGAACAGCAGAACAGGCATGTATGAAAGAAAGGCTGCTGCAATTTTTGATAAGAATGACTTTTCCAACCAGTGTGAGCGATGCCAAGGTGTGCATCTGTGGTTGCCTGTGTGTATGTGAGCCAATGGAAGTGTTTGGTCTCGTCTATTTGTGTGTTTACTGCATAGCTCACATTGTTTGGGCTGTGGCTGCTTCTGTGGTGCCTTGAAAGTGCGTGGTCAGAGATAGAGATAGAGAGAGATGGGGAGGGATAGAGAGAAAGAGAAGAAAGAGTCTGGATCTGTAAATCAGCAAAATACTCATGCACAAACTACTTTGATCTTAACTTGTGTTCACTGCATTCAGGATTACTTGATTCTGTTTCACTTAACACTTAAAAGCGACGTTTTTGTCCCCAGGTGGCAGGAGACACAAACTAAAAACCACATGAAGCTGAAAACAGACTTATGCTAAGAACAATGGAAACCAAAAAAGGTATGAATCACTTAGTTCGGTTTGGGAATACGGGGTACTGCAGTTCCAGTAGTCTAAATGCATGTGGACTGTTTTGCATACTGTGCATCACATCTGCAACTCACCCTTGTGTTTTTCTTTTAGAGAACGGCATCTCTCCAAAAGAGAATGGGAGCCAAAGAAGACCACCATCCTATTCTGTGGAAACGCCCTATGGATTCCATCTGGACCTGGACTTTCTCAAGTATGTTGATGACATCGAGAAGGGTAACACCATAAGGAGAGTGCCAATGCAGAGAAGGCAAAGAGGACGAAATAATGGCGTCCTGTCACGTAACTTAAGCCTTCCAGGTTATGGATGCAGAGCTACAGAGTGGAACTCAGTCAGCACTTTATGGCCCAAAACCAAACTCTCAAAAGACAGTCAACAACATTTCGAGTTTCGATCGAGTGACAGTGTGTCTGCTGGCTATGTCAGGAGAGGACAACCCATCTACAAGTCCTTCACATCTGCAGAGATGGAGGCTTTTGATGAGCAGCCCTTAGGATGTTACGTCAGGCCAAATCTTTTGAGAGCCTCCAGTTTACCCTTGACTGTTTTACTGAGAAAGAGCTCTGAGTCAACCGAGGATCCAACCAGCCCCAAGGAATATATAATGCAGGAAAATGGATCCTCTGAAGATGTATTCCACGTTTCCGACAACAGGATAGGTAGAGCAAACGGGACCCTCCAGCGGCTCACTGCAGCTCTTGAACGAGTTGGGGAATTGGAAGAGGAGATCAGAGTAATTCCAGAGCTCAAGGCACAGATATGCATTTTGCAAGAGGAGAGAGAGAGATTTTTGCTCCAGTTACATTCCCAAAACAAAACCATCGGGCCACAGGATGTTCTTAGAGCTCCTCTTCACATAAATAACTGGGACACTCCTTCATCTGCCAGAGAAAATCAAGA
Organism: Enteromius paludinosus; assembly: GCA_032361165.1. Lineage (NCBI taxonomy): Eukaryota > Metazoa > Chordata > Actinopteri > Cypriniformes > Cyprinidae > Enteromius > Enteromius paludinosus. Next base: position 117,365 of record JAUMHQ010000045.1, on the reverse strand, counting down.
TAAAGCAAGTGATGACTGGATGAATCGAGAATATGACCGGTTGGAGGAAAATGTCAAGGCTTCGTCTGAACAAGTTGATACAGTTGCAATAACTTCAGCTACTGAAAGAATCCTTCCAGAGATTGAAAAATGCAAGATGGTCTCGCGAGAAAGAGAGCTCTTGGATAATGGAGACAAAGCTAAGTCTCTTACCGAAACTCTCCAGAGGAAAGTTGTTCTGCTGGAACAGAAACTTAATGAACTGGAGGTAGAGCTGGACAAGACCAGAGCTTTGCTGAAGCAGCAAGCAGTGGAGAGTCTTCTAAAGAATGACAAGATCACGCAGTTGACAGTACAGCTTGAAATGGGATGCACACTTGCCAAGGTGATTTCATCTGAGAGCTCCTTTATAAATACACAAAGTCTTGAACCTGTGGTTGAACTGCAGGAAAGTGGGCAAAAGATGCCAACAGAGGGAACCGCCCTTAAAGTTCGGGATCAACCTGCAGTATCACATGCAGACATAGAGCACCATGTGAAAAGATTACAAGAGCTCCTTCAGGAGCAGTGGGAATGCCTTTGCAAAGACGACTCATCAGGGATAATGTCTTCAGATCACTTGCCTCCACGTGTCTGCACTATTCAAGAGCAGTTAACAACTTTAGTCACCCTTCTTACCCTCTACGTGTTTCCTAATAGTGATACATCTCAAGCAGGTATGAGACTGCACTCAGCTACACCTTTAGGGGTACAACAGCTTATTACTAACGTGCACTAAGAGCTACCATCCTGCAGATTTCAGCTACAATTCCAATCAAACACACCTGAACCAGCTAAGCAAGCCCCCGTCCCAATGTACATACAGTACTATCCACTCTACCTGCCCTAGTTTAGAAAATTACTAATATCATAGTATTTAGGAAGGATAGTTTGCACATTGGGACCCAGGCAAGGGGTCAAAGGCTCTTTGATAATTACAGAAGTGTTGAAGTGGGGTTGAAACTGAAGTCTGGGGGACGTAAGCTCTCCTGAAGCAGGGTTGGATATCCTGCTTTAGGGGTTGTTAAGTATAATGCTTATTTTTTGAGTATACTGTCCAAGTGACAAGCTACTATTATACAAGTGCTATTTCTTTTACTGACATCGTATGATGTAAATGTGTGTGATGGTCATTTGTGGCTTTAATGTTAATTGCAAGACTATAAAATGATGGAAAATCTTCCTTAAATAGGAGAAAACCCCAAGGCAGAACATCTGAAAATAAGCAGCATACGAGACAGGTAAATATATCACCACTATGGGCAATTTTATATTAAACAGTACTAATGGTCTTGGAATAGAAAGTTTTTTGGAACAGCCATATACAATGACTTCAGACTAATCCACTTCAGATTCAGAATACTGATACTATTTGACCTTCAACATTCTGAAGGGGGAGCGTGGAGACCGAGGAAATAAGTCATGCCATCAAACTACAAGAGCATGCAGAAGTGGATGATGGCCTCAAAAAGAATATTACTAAAGAAGAAGGCAAATTATGGACCACATGGACAACAGATTCCAACGTAAAAACATACAAAAGTAAACATGCAGAATTCAGTCCAAAAGAAGATGCCACAGAGACCGCAAAGCAAGAATATCTGCACAACCAAACAAGTCCGGCAAGAGTTAAAGAAGATCAAACAGGGGAAGAGAGGAAGGACTGCATTTCTTTGAGCGTAAACTCAGATCAGAAATCCCAAGCAATGAACCAAAACAGGTTCATCTTTAGGTTTCTTTTAACTTTTCAATACTTATATTTCTTTTACATTTTAAACACTAATAGAAATCACCTGCTCCCGTCCCCCCCAGGGAAGCTGTTGATAAAGATTTCATAGAGGCATGCCATTTCCTGAGAGACCACATGGATAAAGTATCAGAACCTGATGATGAAATGGTAATACTCAACTTAATTAGTTTATATAGAATATTCCCTTCTTGCCTGTTTTAGGCAGTGGTGTGTACTAGTTTGATAGTCACTAAAAGTCACGAACCATCGCCAATGAACGCGTAAGCAAAACATATTGGGCCAGATTTACAAAACAGGGCAAATTAGCATGAGACTGAAATCCCATAAAAGAGTGTAAAGTTCTGCAAGTGATTTGCTGACAATGAACAAATTAAAGGACATAGACACAGGAAAGATTATTTCCATAATGACCAATGGAATCTACCAAAGAACAGCGCAAACTGTAAAATATCACAGCCATTTCAAACACAGAATGTGTTAAACATTTTGGGCATTACATAATGGCACAAATACAGTAAAAAGACAAGGGCAGACTTTAGTAAATTACGTTGCATGATTCATTTAAATACTCTCCTCCCATAAAATGTATTTCTGTCTATGCCAGTATCATTAGTTAATTCTGACAGCATGTTTGAAGGCTAAAAGAGGCTTTGCACTGGTGCTAAAGCTTTGAGTAAACCTGGCCCTTAATCTTGAGGGGAGATGGTTCTTGTAATAATTGTACTGTTAGTTGCTGTACTTTGGCGATAAGCACGTGCCAAATTACTATTTACATCCTCTGCCAAGTATGACTCTGCCATATAATGAGTTACCATAGTAAACTATGCAGAAGAAAATTCTGTTGTTTTCTGTTGAGTGGTAACTCCTCTATTGGTTTTCTATGCTGATCTACAGAGCCAGGCTCTCACTGTGCTGTTCCAGCAGTGGTTTCACATCTCTGCAGAGGAGGGAGCATGTACTGACACTGTTGCTGTGTATCTCAACGAGGTTAACTCACAAACACCTACAGTCCTTCAGTTCCTTGTCAACATGGCGGATGATAATGGGAACACTGCCTTGCATTATAGCGTGTCGCATTGTAACTTCAGCATCGTCAAGCTCCTTTTAGACACAGGTCAGTGATAACATACTTTTTTTGTTTTTGTTTTCTCTTATTTTGAACTGCGCAGAAAGAAATCGCACAGAAGTCTTTACTTATGGTGTGGGAAATGCTTAGTATAATCTCAGATTTTTTTTAGGCTACAACATTTACTTCAATATGAACAGTAACTTTCTCGCTCTTATTGCAATCTATAACTATAGAGTTAGTTCAGCACAAAAATAAAATTTGTTCATTAATTACTCACCCTCAAGTCTTTCTAAACCTGTAAGACCTTCATTCATCTTCGTAACACAAGTGAAGATATTTTAATTAAATCTGAGACCTTTCTGACCCTCCATAGACAGCAATGGAACTGACAAGTTCAATGCCCAGGAAGGTAGTAAGGACATCAATAAAATCCGTGACATCCGTGGTGTGAACTAAGATTCATGCATCAGCAGCATCACATTTATGAACGTGCACCAAAGACTGAAATGGAAGAGAAGAAATTGAATTTCTTCTCTTCTGTAATGTTAATGCAGTCCTTACTACATTTCTGGGCCTTGAACTTGTCAGTTACATTGCGGTCTATGCAGGGTCAGAAAGCTTTTGGATTTCATCAAAAATATCTTTATTTGTATTCTGAAGATTGACAAAAGCCTTACAGGTTTGGAAATTACATGGTGAGTAAATTACAGTATTTTCATTTTTCAACCTTTAAATTAGTATTAAAAGAGCAGTGCAGGAATGGGTAAACAAAGCAAACATTTTTTTGAAATTCCATCGACCTGTTTTTTAAGTTAAATATCTGAAATAACGTCAGTGGTTAACAAAAGCTCGAATGTTTTCATATTTTGTTCTATGACATAAAATATTTCAGTAACCCCCATTTTTAAAGCTTTTAACACCTCTTGAAAAAGTTAAGTGGCTAACAAGTGGCTAATGGAGCTGCACTCAAACTTTCCAACTCATCTTGGACAATGAATTGTTTGTGTGTGCTTTGTCGTTTTATGCTTTGCATATTAGCCTAGCAACATGCTAATATCAAATTCTTAATAAATCAGTCCTCATTTGTGTCTCTTTCGGGCTTCTTGTGAGTACTGCTATATTTTTAGTGGGTGGCACATGTTGCTGCCTAAGTATAGCGTTCCAAATCTGTCACTTGTGAAGTTCCACTTTATTTTGGATGCTGCCTTAGAAGGTGGTAGACAGGATGTACCTTACTAGGGCTTGAAAAATAGCCACTTTTTCCAAATACAGCTTTCTTTGAGCATTTCAGGTTGATTTAATTTTTAGCAATCATTACATTTTCAGCGATTCAAAAAAAAGTGCTTGCTTTCCCTTAACCTTAGGTGTATGTGACGTGGACCTGAGAAACAAGGCTGGCTATACTGCGATCATGCTGGCCTCCTTGACAGCTGTAGAAGCACCAGGAGACATGAACGTGGTCCAGCAGCTGATGGAGCTCGGTGACGTCAACGCCTGTGCTGGCCAGGTGATGGGAGGCATCAGCCAACTGGCACAGTCCACACTTTACATCAGAATGATTTATCTGAAATGGACAGCTCATTTGCATAAGATCTGGCATGTTCTGTAATGCTTCAGAGGATGGATGTGTTTCTGTTCTAAATAAATGTGTCTTTAGGGGGGACAAATGGCTCTTCACTTGGCAGTAAGACATGGACGTGTCCCAATGGTGCGTCTCCTGCTAGCACAAGGAGCGGATCCCGATGCCCAGGATCATGCAGGAACCAGTCCACTGATCAGCGCCTGTGATCGGGGACACGTCAAGATTGTGCGCATTTTGTTAGAGGAAGCTAACTGCGATGTCAATTTAAAAGACAAGGTAACTTCTTCTGCATTTTTGTCCAAACTTTAACAGAAAACTAAATCACCCAGTCTTACGTTCATCCAGCAATATAAAGGATAATAGTACAGCTCCAATAACACACAAAGATTTATATAAAGTGTAAAATTTCAAAATTGGATCTAATACAAAAAAAAAAAAACATCTACACCTTAGATGTCCTTGGGGTAAACTGATGAACTTAAAATTTAAGTTTAGAAGTGAACTATCCCTTTAAAAGCAAAAATGTGCTTTTTGTTTAAAAGGAAAAATATGACCATGACTTCATGGAAATAAGGAAACAAATCAATAAAATGTGCCCACGATTTAAAAAGCGGAATTAATTAAATTAATTAATTAATTTAAGTTAATTCTTCCTTTAAAAATTATTATGTATAGGCAAAATCCAATCAAAATTAGTATAATTTTATACAATAATTGATGGCTAAAATAAAGTGTTTGTATTGAAATTATTCTTTTTACTCTCAGGTTTTATAAAATGTTTTAATGTATTATTTATTTAGATCAAATTAACACAAAACATTGTCATATAGTTGCTTTTGTAAATAACATTGCTGCTTCCATATTTTTAAACTGGACCTGAATGCATAACAGTATTTTGGAATAGAAGTGAGCTAATAATTTGTACAGAGGACATATATATATGTATATATATAACTTTATGGGTGGAAGACAACAGCTCTCTAGTCTGGAGTAAGAAGGTCAACAGTGAGCTGTTTTTTGTTGACAGCTGACCTGTAAAAAAGTGCCACCTGCTGGACACAATTCTGTCTGATCTCTGAAAATGGTCAGTTCATGTTAACATGATGTCAACCTCACACTCTCGATACGAACAACAGGAACTGACAGCCTCCAGTGTACAAATGATGCTTGCAAAGACTTATCACTTTCTGTGTCAGAGAAATCCTTGCTTGGCAGCTGAAATAATCCCACACAGACGTGCCGTTATCATCTCAAAGTGAGAGAATGAGAAAGGAAAAGAAAAGAAAGAGAGAATGTGGAAGCATGTAAGACAAAATGAAAGCTGTCAAGTCAGCCCCCCCACAGCTGAAGCTAGAGCGTTAGTCAGGTCACATCTGCATCACATTACAACTGAAGAGCGTCCCCCGAGAACGAATACATCCTTTAAACACAGAGCAGGTGCTGGAAAGACTTCCTGCAATCTTTCACATAGAAGCGTCCTGTTTAATGTCCAGCTGTTCCATTCATATAATACTATACACAAATCTGGGATCAGTGCAATGTTTTAATACCTTTTTTGAATGAAGACTCATCAAGGCTGTATTTATTTGATAAAACCACTGAAAATTTGCAGTAATATTCTGAAATATCAATTCAATATTAAATAACAATTTTCTATTTTAAGATATATTAAAATGTCATTTATTCCTATGATGGAAATCTGAATTTTCAGCAACATGGTTCCAGTCTTCAGTGACACACGATGCTTCAGAAATCATTCTAATGTGCTGATTTGCTGCTCGACAAGCCTTTGTTTTCGATGTTGAAAATAGTTGTAGTTTTTTAAACAGTGGTGAATGTAGTCCCTGACTAACCTTTTAGCACTATGGTAAAGACAAGACTATATCCACACGCTGTTCTTTGTGGTTGTGATGCTGTGTATCATCTTCATGCATCTGTTTTGTCTCTAGGGCGGTCGCAGTGCATTATCTCTGGCGACACAGGCCTCTCACACAGAGATAGCAGACCTCCTGAAAGCCCGCACAGAAAGCAAGAGCACAGACAAATGCAAGGTCTCTTAAAACGGAGCTCGGACATCTCAGTCATTTATACTTCAATAATCATTCATGTACAGTTACTACTAAGGAAATCAGCAGTAAAATGCCAATATTATAATTTAATAATCAAGAAGACAGTAGTTTGCCAATGTAAAGCTTGTCAATGTAAATATAACAAGCCAAATGTGCAGCTTTTCAATATTTCCAACTATTTTGTATCCAACCCAGCTTCATTCTGAATAATCTTATGTCAATAAATTAAAATATTCTATAAAACTAGTCCAAATCCTTTGGGTGGTTGACTGTGTATTTTAAGATGGGCACAATCTGCATATCCACTGAATGCCACACAAATCTTGAAAGCAGCATTATTTGCTTATCTAGAGGATTCATTTCAGTACAGTGAATCATCTGAAGAGAATCACTGTGGAAGAGGTAAACATAGGAGTGAGCGAAAGCTGTTAATATAAAGTGTTGTAAACAACCCTGGGTAGACACGTAGCCTGATGTATATTTTGTGCTACAATGGCAACCAAAATTGTTTACCGTAGCAATATGATTCTTGATGCGTGTCATCCAGACAGTGTCCTAGAATGGACAGCTCTACAACATACAGTATGTCTTGTTTGAGAAAGAATAGATTCTCAAATTAAACAAAGAAATGTAAAAACGTTCCTGGTAAAGTTTTAAAGAAAGCTTCAATCCCAAATAGTCCCAACAAATAAGTCACACTTGTATGGAAATATTAACAATATGTGAACAGCATTAAACAGGATCTATTATACCCATTTTTAGAAAAAAGTCTCCTCAGAATGTGTCTGTTAAGTTTTATCTCAAATTATATCAGATCATTTTAACACCATGCTGAAAAATACTTTTTTTTTAAGTGGAAGCAAATCTTGCTGGCAGTGCATGTACCTTTAAATGTTAACAAGCTTCCACTCATTTCTAGCATTTTGCCCCTGAGAAGAGGACGTCCTATGACTTTTCTTTTCTGTCAAGTAAAATTGCAGTTTGCATGGGGGAATTCGCATGTGGATATTTGATTGGTGTTAATTAGCAGCATAACACTGTCTATGCTGTTAATATTGAATAAAAGAGAAAACCACTCAACAGAAAACCAATGCTCTTGAATGATTAACTAGTAGTAGTAGCTTTATAAGAATACAACGAACGAATGGTGGACTGTGTATAGCGAATTCAGGGGGAGGAGTTAAGCAAAGGCAGAGATCATCCGTTGTGGGCGGGGCATGTTCCGATGTGACGTCCAGTTGTGGGCGGGGCATGTACCGATTTCACGTCACATTGGAGAAGCCTAATACTTTGGAAGAATGGGTGGAAATAACAAATGCAGTGGGTGGATTTTTACCACTATAGGGTAGATCTGTACATAAACTTGACACAAAATTGGTTCATAAGCAATGTAAAAGTGAGTTTTGCATTATAGATCCTGTTGTTATGTACCAAAAACATGAAAATATTTGAGTCTAATGAAACACCAAACAGCAGATTTTTCATTCATTTTTATATCAATTTATAGAGAGACATATAAAGAGAAACATTTGAAATACAATGAGACCATTATGCCACAATAAAGTTTATGCAGTCAGAGATCAGACAGAATGAATTCAGTGTTGGTCAAAATCACAAAACAAGGCACAAAAAAAGAAAAACAGTTTTTGTGTTTGCAAAATATAGCGCAACAACAATGTAATTTAATTAATCTACTCAAAATATTCTATATTAAAGCCTTAAAATTTAAAAATAAAGACTAAATAAATTCAAACAGTAAAAAAATACCAACAGCAAAAATTAATAATACTTCCCAACAGCACAGAAACACTTTGGCAGAATATATTATTTTACCATCAGAAAACAATGATCATATATTCCAAATAAATTAATTCATAGGCCATACTGTTATCTAAAATCTTATATACATTTTTACAAAGGTGTATCAAAAGTATTTGTATGAAAACATATTTACACATCGCATTCCATAATCACATTACACACAGATTTAACTTTCACACCAAAAAACACATGCATTCTGAACGCACATTAACATCCACACACACCCGCACACACACAGGATATTTAATGCACCTCTCTTATGAGGGAATCTTCATTTGAAATCCTAGAGCGATGCTCTTTAATATTAATGAGGTAACATCTGATCGCAGAGTGAACATCTGGTCTTCCTGACCGTCCAAATGAGAAAAAAACGTGTCCTTTTGTCTGACCATTTATTCAAAGGAGGACACCAAAGACACCCTTATAATACAAAGTATAAAGGAAGAAAGCCTCGGTGTGTGAATCTCCAGAAAAATGATCAGGTCATATTTCACCCCAAAATCAAACAAAAGAAATAACAATAGATGTTATATAACAAAGTCCACTTTAAAGAACATTAAGCTTTACTGTACTGTAAAATGTAATTCTGGTAATTCTCATCTCTGGTAATCTTCATCTCATGATGATCTGCTTATTTTCTTAGTGAAATGTAATTATTTAAATATATAAAAAATGACACAAATTATACATCCTTTATACATCATTAAATGTAAAAAAGTATATATATATATTTGCACAGTTCAAAAGTTTGTGGACATTAAGACAGAAATTAATATGAGTAAAACACAACACATTTTTTTGTATATTTATGTATCACTTTTTTCCACCAAAACATTAAGCAGCATAACGTAATTCAGAAATAATAAGAAATATTTATTGACCGGCCAATCAGTATATTTGAATGATTTCTAAAGGATCGTGGGACTCTGAAGACTGCGTAATGATGCTGTTTCAGCAAATTTAGCTTTGATCACAAAAATAAGTGAGATTTCATAATATATTAATATTGTTATTTTAAATTGTAATATTGCATACAATATTGCAGTTTATTACTGTATTTTTTGATAAATGAATACATGGTGAATCTTTCAACAACTTTTAACCAATCATTTGAACTGTAGTGGTTGTGCATGCATACAGTACATATTTCTTTGTGCAGAATATGATTTCTTTCTTTTCATTTTGGGGTGAAATGTGACTTTGGCATGTTTGGTGACCAGTACTAGCCCTCTAAAAAAAATCTGTCTCTGACCAAAGCCGCTCTTTAGGATCACATCTTAGGTCAACCTACGCAAGGTGCATCTTCAGTTTTCTTGACAGTGAATGCATTTTTACACATTATTTTCCAATATATTTCAATTATCATAACCGAAACCCTTCACCGTCTCCCTGAGACAAAACCAAACGTTCCCACAGCACATGACAGAAGAATGCAGAGGTTCCCCGTGTTAAAAACAAGCGCGCAAATAAATGTCCAGCATTTGGAATGTATGGCCTTTCAGAGCGTCTTTAAAGGTCGGTACGTCTATTACAGCGAGGCATGAGCACTGAATCTGCTGAGCAGGATGTTTGCACATATGCCAGTCCCAGACACTTTTTACTAAACGTTGACGTGATTGTAATGTGTTTAGACGTTAACATAGTGCTTACGTAACCTTTAGCTCAGTGCCTGTAGCTATGCTAGACCCTTGGGGTGACTATCAGCTAACGTTCTCCCCTTTTCTAGATAAACAACAACATGAAAGTGAATGTACTGTAAGTGGGCGGCACGGCAAACCCATTCAGCATGCGACAACTCCAATAACAGAAACAGACGTGTGAAACTGTGACATTTCATAAATTACTACTGGTTTACGCCTAGCGGCACGCAGCTCAGTGTGAACCACAAGAGACCCCGCTGTGTAACGCACTCGCACTGACCCTCGTAACATCTATTCTGGCTCGCAGTGATTACGCTAGGGTTTGCTCCACTAACCAGAGTACTCTGCCAATTTCGATGTCTTGCCAAGTCGTAGCTGCAGTGCGGAGGAGCCCCACAGAGACCAGACAATTGTGTGGAGTCAAGGACAACGGCTTTTCATTTGCATGTGCGTGATGAATATACAATGTGTCTTTATGGAATAAACACACCTATAAAAAGTGAATAATACTGATGAAACGGACAAAATGTATCAAGTTTGGAAATATTTTTGGACAAATATTTTTCTTTGTTGGTGCAGTCTATGTTGAATATACCTAAAATGTAATCATCCTAGTTGGGATGCATGATATTGAAATCGGCCGATAATGGCTTTAAAAGGAAATATCGGCATTGGCCCAATATAAAAAATAGTGCCGATATGTCTTGCCAATAAGAGGAATACCTAAAATGCAATCATCCTACTAGGGATGCATGATATTGAAATCGGCCGATAATGGCTTTAAAAGTAAATATCGGCATTGGCCCAATATAAAAAATAGTGCCGATATGTCTTGACGATAAGAGGAATACCTAAAATGTAATCATCCTAGTAGGGATGCATGATATTGAAATCGGCCGATAATGGCTTTAAAAGTAAATATCGGCATTGGTCCAATATAAAAAATAGTGCCGATATGTCTTGCAGATAAGAGGAATACATTAACTCACATGTGCTTAGGATGTGCACAACAACAGTGTGACTCATTCTCAGTCTGAATGATGATTATACTGTTTTGGATCGCTGCATTTAAAACACAAAAAAACATTTAGATGGTTTTTGATGAAATAAAACAGCATTTCAACATCCTAAAATAATGAGTATGTTTTGATTTAAAGCTCAGAGGCTATAGCGTAAATCACAAACATGACACTAAATTAAATACTTTTCTGTACACTGATTTATTCATTAATGTAATTTTTTAAACAAATCATAAGCTCTAAAAGATGTTTTTATAACTCTTTTGCGTTAGACAATCTACAAATGTTTTCCAAATAAAACTAATTATATCGGTATCGGCCAAAAATAAGTATATAAATATCTGAAAAAATCCAATATCATGCATCCCTACGTACATCCTAGTATTAATTACTGTTAAAGTCAACATGAGACAACATTTACAGCCTATACTGCCATATTCCTAAATTAAATTTGAATATTTAATGAGGAAAAAGAGGCAAGACTGATTTAATGCATTGGGAATTGAATGGATCGTGATAAGCGGTTAAAGTTGTTAGTGGAACAAAAGTTGTTTAAATATTCAGAATCAAGTTTTATAACATTTTCTTTGGAATCATATGCACACACGAAACGTGTACAGTATGACCAAACATAAGTCAATTTTGCTTTCATGTTAACTCCTCATGTTATTATGTCTGTGATAGGTTAAAGATTATTAAAAATGAGTCATACTGTATAATATGATACAGGAAAGTGGCTCACCGTTTGTACATTTCAGCATCATTTAACAATTCCAAGCACTTAAAATTGCTTGTTTGCCCTTGAGCCATGATTTGGAAGATTTTTGTAATTGCATCTAATATTTTTGTTAAGCCTATTAAAAGGTACTTTATGATGTGATACATTGTAAACTGTAATCTGTTTAATTGGTTAATTAGGTAATTTTGGAAACTAAATGAAACACTTTTTGTAAGCCATGTTAATAATAAGGATCTCTGCAGCTTTAGCTAAAGTGCTCGACAGTTCTAGTCTAATAGACTGGTTTCCATATTTATGTAGTAAACTTAATGCCAGTTACAGTGCTAGATTTGTCTAGGATTATAAGCTAAATATAAATAATGCAGGTTTAAAAAGTCTTGGTAGTTCCAACCAGCCATAAAATGATGCTAAAAATGGGCCTAAATGAATATGGGTCTGAAATGTCTAAACCTTTTGTTTAGCAATCAATCCAGCATTTGCACTCCAGCGTACTTCAAAACCTGGGCATGTTAAGAATGATTCAGCTCGCTAAATGCCATTCAGTTCCTGCATAGCTTGGCAGCCACGTGTCAGTCCTGCTCCAAGTATTTCTAGAGTCGTTCTCCCTTTCACTTAGTACTAGAGATGGTGGGCTGCTCTGTGTACCAGTGTGTGGCAGGGTCTGGTAAACCGGCCCCTAGAGGCAGAGCGATGAATGGTGGGCATGTCCCCGTACCGACTGGCGTCATTCCAACCACAGGCCCAGGGTAAGGGTGGTGATGGCCAGTGAGCCCATCAGTCCGACCGATGTGAATCTCGTCCTCCTCTGTCTCTCCTGTGGTTTTGCGGTAGACGGGGTTGTCGAAGTTCATGCTTTTGGTGCTGTTCCTCCTCCAGTTTCGGTAAACGATGTAAACGCCGGCACACACCACTCCGAAGACCACTGTGGCAACAATAGGAACTGCATGTGTTTAACATACAGCCGTTAGGGGACATGTTAACACACGCTTGACTGGCGGTGGAATGACTGACAAGACAGCCAGTGTGACAAACAAAAACAGAGAGACAGACAGACAGATAGATAGATAGATAGATAGATAGATAGATAGATACTGTAGATAGATAGATAGATAGAGAATGGAAAGGGGAGGCAAACATTTGTAGAATTAAAGGAATAGTTCACCTAAAAATGAAAAATAAGCCCATTATTTACTCACCCCCAAGTAGAGTTTAGATTCTCTGCCCGAGCCCAGACTTGACCCGACCAATATTTCCTGTCACTATCTTCTGGGTCGGGCCATGATCAAGCATTTGTGTGGTTTTTTTTATCATTACTTAATTAGCCTAATTGGGCGGAGAGCTATGGCATAATTAAAAATATTTTACAAATATTTTAGCAAAGTCGGCCTAAGCAACACATGTGTAGGTCTAAAAAGTTGCACAATTTGCAACACGTGTCATGCGCAGCAACGCCCTAGCTCCTGCGACAGCGTCTCCTCCACCGGCACACATAACACCGGGCCTGCTGTGCTGTATTGTGTAGAGCTTAAGTGCGACATGGAGCTTGAAGATGAACAAAAAAAAACTAAAAACTGAGAATTTTTTGAGCAAGTTTGGAAACATTTGCTCAAGAAACATTTTCAACAAGTCGTGGGAAGTGACAACATATGTGTCAGCTTTGTGGAGTGCATTAAGTGTGGCACGCTGCTACAGAAGCTTATGAACGGGGACTTCCACAATGAACAGACACATAAAGCAGGCTTGCCATGGCAGAAAGGATGATAGTCAGCCTTTAAAGGGATAGTTCACCCAAAAATGAAAATTTGATGTTTATTAGCTTACCCCCATGGCATCCAAGATGTAGGTGA
>JAUMHQ010000045.1:72584-92302 GCA_032361165.1 Enteromius paludinosus | reverse complement strand
CGGTAAAGTACAGATACTTGAAAAATTTACTTAAGTACAGTAACGAATTACAACTACTTCGTTACTGTCCACCACTGCAGCTCAGCATCGTGATGTCTATGGATGATGACATTGTCTATCCACCCAACCCTAGTGGAGTATTCACTCACCTCGAACACAGCGAGAGCATACGGATGTCCGAGTCTCTCACTGGAGGACAGGATGACTCTGCGATGGGCCCCGTTTAAATCCACGCTGCAGATCAGGTGCAGTTTCGAGTCCACCCAGTACAAGCGCTTACCAACGACATCTGCATTCAGAGACACAGCACACCTCAGCCTTTACCGATTCATAGAGAGTGCATAAAACTCAACTGTTTAGACTTTTTACATGCCCATCTCTATCTCTTCCCATAGAGCATAAATAACAGAAGGGAATATCTGTAATAATTCATACCCAGTGTGATTCCATTGGGCCACTCAATGTCCTCAGACACCAGCACCTGCCGATCTACACCGTTCATGCCAGCCTTCTCAATCCTGGCTCTGATGCCCCAGTCAGACCAGTACATGAACCTGTGACACCAAAGAATTATTACAAATAATAATTATTATTATTTGCAGACTGCAAAGGTCAAAGTTATCCTAAGACCAGAGCAAATACTTTTGTCCAATAACAAGAGCACCATTTTGTGGCATTCACTATTGTGAACAATACAACATAATTTTGAAACCATTTATATGAACAGTAAGGTTATCTCGAAGGATTAATAGAATTTAATAACATTTCCTCTGTATTATTCCACAGCCTCCATGTGCATGTCACTGAAAGCTTCCCTTATCATCTCAGTGACCTTTAAATGCAGTCTGGCCTTTTGTGGTTTTGTCATATGGATGGGATGTGTCAGAGAGCTACTCACCCTCTCTCTGGGTCCACAGCGATGGCTCGTGGTTCGCTCAGATCAGTGCTGATCAGCACTCGTCTCCTGCTGCCATCCGCTGAAGCCACAGAGATGGTTCTATCGCCCGAGTCGGTCCAATAGAGGTTGTGCTGGACCCAGTCCAGTGCCAGGCCCTCGGGGGAATGCAGCTCGGAGTCGATCAGAGTAACGTGTCGAGACGGGTCACTTGCCTCGTGGATGTAAGCACTGCAGAGACATGCAGACAATCAAAGGTTCTGCTACTAGACACCGAGTACAACAATCAAATCACATAACTTCAGTAGATGCATTCATTAAATAAAATAAATACAATATTATTATAATTTCACTATTTAAATAGATATTGAAATATAATTTATTCCTGTATTGCATAGCTGAATGTTCAGCATCATTGCCCCAGTCGTCAGTGTCTCATGGTATGCTGATTTAATGATCAAGAAACATTAATATTATCAATGATGAAAACAGTTTTTGCTTCTTAATATTTTTATGGAGTCCTTGATATATTTTTCATTTATCCTTCGATGAATAGAAAGTAAAAAAAAAACAGCATTTATTTAAAATAGAAATCCTACATCATACATTTCTTTACAGTCACATTTCATACTGCATAATTTCTGAATGTTCTGAATATATTTATGCCTTATTTTAACCCCAAACCTTGAACAGTAATGTAAAAGCTTTTTAAAAAGTCATTTGTCACCATAAATCTCTAAGCAAATGTAAAATGACTGTTTTACGCACTGCTAATGAATGGCATGTATTCAAATTTTTTAATATCACAGGTTTCTCTTCCAGTCCTACTACTTATCTTTCTTATTTTTCAACTTTTTTTTTACCTTACTGACTTCTACTACTTTTTCAACACCTTCTTTTTTGACTTTTTCATTAAATTATTGGCCAAAGTAAATGCATGTTTTATTTTTTGTGTGCGTGTTCGTATTTTGAACATTTTATTTGCATCTTGGTTTTCCATCTACCATTTTTTGTGCTAAAATTCATGGAAAAATATTTAAATGAAAAGTCCACTAACATAGCATACTATATTTGGAAAAGTTCATTATAATATATTGCATACTGTTTCACAAACGTTATATTTATAAAACAAATAAGGCCTACAGAATATAATGTGCAGAAATCATATCTGTTCTGATTTGGAACTAAAACACCTTCTGCAGTACTTCTCTTCACAGATCTTCACATGATCTGAAGTGTTCACGAGTGCCACAGGTGTCTAAATGAATGAATGGCCCTGTAGGGCTTCAACTCACCCCTCAATTATCAGCCTTCTATTATCAGCTTCAATATCATCCCAAACTAGTTCAAGCTCACAGCGGAGCAGTTACGGCTAATGACTTTGGACTTTATCCTCACTTAAAAGTCCAAAAGAGACAGGCGAGAGGCAGGGAGAGAGAGGGCAGGGGCAGAGTACTGCCATTTAATAAGATAGCACATCATTTTGGGCAGCCACAGAGGTATCTATATTAGGAAAGTGAATGTCCCCAATTAGCGAGATCATATGGAATGAGCAATCAGGAGGAAAAATAAGGTGGACCGTAAAAAAAAGTCTAATTTATACGCATTTGTAACAGGGCCAGACCTTCAAATGGCAAAAGTCAAAACCTTTCCTGTATTACATTACTCAGTGCGTCTGACCTGGGGCACTTTGAAGAGAGAACAAGCACTGAAGGGTCCTTACAAATGGTATGTCTTATTGTAATTAACTTTTTAATAACCTTTATAACCCCATGGTATTTTGCTGTTTTTATCATTTTATGCTATAATTATGATATACATCCTGTTTTTCTGATTAAGAAGTTTTACAAAAGTGTTTTAAAAGCACATTTAATTTACAATTAACAGACATTAATTATGTTGGCTGGCAATTTATACTTTTTTTATTATTATATTTTTTTCCGGAGAAAGTCCAAATGCTACTCCTCCTAGGATTTTAATTCCACAAGCCCCAAACTTGGCAGAGACCTGGGACATGACCACCGGTATTATGCTATATATTTTCAGACTGATCAGACTTACAGTTTTTTATTATTATTAATATAACCCGGAGCATGGACAGCGCGAGCTCAGTGCAGCTTCTCCATTACACTCATTTTTTTACACGTAGTTAAACTTTATGAATAAAAACACTCCAGCGAGTTCACTGAATAAAATTATTAGAACATATTAAGTTGAGTGCATGTGAGCTTTATCTATGTTTTGATGAAATCTGCTTCGCATCTAGTTGACAATTGATAATTTTACATTCATGTGTCCATGTAATGATTATAATAACTAGGTAATAACTAGACAAATAGTTAACCCTGAACCTTCCCCTCAAACCTTACCTTAACATATGTAGTTACCTTATATTGCTAGGACTTTCTTAGATAGGCACACTGTACATGCAAGGAAGTACACATACTGTAAAATAACGGGCAACCCAAATATTAATATTAATTAAATTAGTATTGTAAAAAAATAACATGGTACAAAACTGCATAAAAATATGCATACAGTAAATTCCAATAATTAACATTGCATCATGCAATCATGTTACCTTTGTTTAAATGTTTGTATTCTTTTTTTTTTTTTTTTTGGCAACACATGAACATTTTGCAAAAGATTTAGTTTTACATTATGTTGCTGGGTAGGAATTTATTATTATCATTTAATAATACTTTTATTTTATTTTATCCTTAAAAAACATCAGAGTTGACACACAAACACACACACACACACACACACACACACACACACACACACACACACACACACAAATCAGCATATCAGAATGATTACTGAAGGATCATGGGACACTGAAGACTGGAGTAATATGATGCTGGAAATTCAACTTTGCATCGCAGGAATGAATAACATTAAGTAATAATATAAATAGTAGTATATTACAATAGAAAACTGTTATATAAATTATACTACTGTAATATTTCACAATAATCAAACAAAAGCAGCTTTGGTGATCATTAGAAACTAAAATCTTAACCCCATGCACTGTAAACATACATATTCTCCAGGAACTAGGCATGATTACCTCTAAATGGCACTCCCACGTAATCTTTGTTTCAGTATTATGGCAGTTAAAATGTTTCATAAGCGCTGTTTTTCTTCCTCTCTGCATCTCATTTTAATTAATTTCACTAGAGAGAGTGTTATCTGGAGAGTAACGGCCTGAGTGTGTTAGGGAGGGTTATGTAAATAAATCGGGCCATATCTCCTGAGTTTAAAATAATTAACACATCACAAGCATGTGAAGCAGCACTTTGCTGTTAAATGAAGCCTGGCTCTCATAGTAATAGCCACGGCTTGCTTTAAAGCGCTCAGCTAAACCACTTCCATATTTACAGCATAAAACCGAAAGGTGAAGAGCAGGTCACCTGTATATTTTGTGTTGAAAGCGGTCGCACCAGTACATGCGGTTGGCAGCGACGTCGATATCAATGGCTACTGCGTTCTTCTGCGTAGGAACCACCTGTGTGTAGTCCCTCTTCACCAGGTCAATGCGTCTGATCTCGTGTCTGTTCGTGAACATCAGGTAAGGGCTTTTTCCTAAAGCAAACACAAGTGATCACAGACAGTTCAAAGACGGTAATCAGAAACAAAGCCATTTACAGATGTGTGGAATCTTTAACCTTTATATATGCTGTAGACTGAGTGCGCACTGTATATAAAGATCACAATAACTCCAGTCACAGATTGTGGGAAGACTTTACTTATCTTTATCCTTCTAAAAGTTACATTTCTCCTGCTACATCTCTGCATGTCTGAGGGCCTCAGGGATCGTGTCATTGTGCTATTTTTTCAGAGGTCTTCTACATGAAGGCTTATGAGCCGTGGAGGGCACAGGAAGTTGCAGTCAGTCATGTGATAAGATCTAATTGGAATGTCTGCAAAATGAAACGCGCTGGATAATATTAAAAAACGACTTTAAGAATGCATCACCTACTGTGTGATTTAATATAAGATGACCAGAAGCATGAATGGGTCTTATATTAATTCGGAAAGAAGGGTCATGGTTTGACTGGTTAGCATGATTTCTCAATTTATGGCCATTTAAATTATGCATACAAAATGTTAAAATAAAATAAATAAATATATATATACATACAATTATTTTTATACTTTTTATTTTATATTTTTACAATTTTATTAATAAAAACAATTAAAGTAATTTCTTTGTTGTGATGCAAAATGATTAAGCAATGTATTACATTAATTAATTTTAATGCTGTCAAACGATTAATTGCGATTAATCGCATCCAAAATAAAAGTTTTTGTTTACATAATATATGTATGTGTATATGTACTGTGTATATTTATGATGTATATATAAATATACATGTATGTACATATGAAAAATGTTACGCTTTTATTAAATATATTTATATATGATATAATTTATATTAATACATGTACTGTATATACATGCTTATGTGTGTGTTTTTATATACACAATAAATATACACATTATGCAAATATGAAAACAAAAACTTTTATTTTGAATGCATTTAATCTTTTGACAGCATTCATTATTTCATTATTTATTTAATTTGTAAGTCGCTTGATTGATCTTTCTGTCATGCGGGATGCTACAACACTGCAGTTCTAGTCCACTAGTTAAACAAGCACCTCACCAGCATAAATCAACCTGGAAATGATCTTTATTGTAAGGGTAATGAAGATAAAAGGTCAGAAACCATAACAAACATCTTTTTTCAACAAACATCATCGTTTTTTTAATAGGAATTTCTTACCCTCAGCTTTGCAGGTCTTGCTCACGGAGTCCATCTCATAACCCGGGTGACATTCACACTTGAAATCTCCTTTGAGATTAATGCAGATCTGACTGCAGGCATCAGGGTTCTCACACTCATCGATATCTGCGGAGTAAACACACACACACACACACACACACACACACACGTTACTGCAGACATGCTCATTCGCTCAAGACGACTAAATATCATGACTACATCGTATGGTTGAAAAGACTGTTACGACCTGCTACTGATCAAGGGCACATTATGCACATCAAAGCAAAACTACACATACCTCATTTACATGTAGTTATTACTGTGAGATCTTAAGTTATATGTACAGTGTGTTATTCATGTGTTTTGATTCAGCAGTTTACGGAGCACAGTGCCTGTAAGCTGAAGGAGCATGCTCAGGACTGACCTCCACATGTCCTCTTGTCCAGAAGCTTAAAGCCAGCAGGACACTGGCACTCGTAGCCGATGGGACGGTCCACACAGGTGTGAGAGCAGCCTCCGTTGTTAAGCAAACACTCATTCAAACCTTTACAAGAGAGAAGAGATGGTTGAAGATGTAGATTTTGAAAGATATAGTGGAAATGCTGTAAGTGACGTTCTGGGCAACAGAAATATCAATTTAATGCACAATTGATGTTGACAAAACAGGCTTCCCTCATATTAAAGCAAAAACACCTTATGCCTTGTGAAAAATAAATGCATTTAATTGTATTAAATTTATGCACATGTATAAAAGTTTTTTTGTTTGTTTTTTTAACTGCTTGGAGATAATATTAAAATGAAATAAAAAATGATATATATATTATTATATGATAAAAATTATAAATGTGCATTACATTTAATTACAGAACACAAGATTCAATAAAAATGACATTACACACATTTTAAATATGTTTACCATAAGTACATTCAGTAAACACATTTCAAGGAAAATATAAAATATAGTTATAAGTCATGCATAAGTGAGAAAAAAAAACACTAATTCTATACCAGTTTAAACAACATTTTCATTTAATTGCGATTAATATGCAATTGATTGTCAGAGAACACTGGTTACACTTTGATGTCCTTGTTGCAATGTAATAATATATTTAAGCAGTGAGTAATATTAATTAACTACATGTACTTAATATTTGGTTACATTTAGATTTAGTGTTTGAATTAGGGTTACTGTAATGCCCCGGACTGTGTTTGTTTTCTTCTCCCCATGTGCTTCGTCTCTGTGTGACCCAGTTTCAGTTTGATTGTCAATTATGTTCAAGTCTGTCTCATTTAGTTTATTGCGTGCTCTATTTAATGTCTGTTCAGTTTAGTCTCTGTGTCGGATCATTATATGTTGCTACGTTCGTGTGTGCCAACCATTCTGCCTACCTGCCTGTCTGTAGCCCTTGTTGGAATTAAAGAAGTTGTTATTTGAAGAGTTTTGAGTCTCTGCCCGCACCAGGACCCTGACAGAATGATCCGACCCTAAGGAAACAGTGAGTGGCGTGCTTCCATTCGTTTTATTTTCCATGTTTTTTTGTCAGTTTTTATTTTTTGCCTTTCCCCATTTACCCCTGACTATCTTCTCCTCCTGCTGGAGCAGGGGGAGAGATCGCTTGAGGACCATACCAGACAGTTTCTACATATTGCATGTTTCACCAGCTTTCCGGACAGCGTGCTCTGTGCTTTCTACTACAAAAGCCTGAGACCTGAGTACAGAGCGCTGCTGTCAGAAGATGGTCCTCGAGCAGACTTCGCCGCCTTCGTGGAGTGGACACTGTAGGAATGGATCATCATTTCCTGTCTGTCCCATGGAAGAGTTCGCCAGTGCCACTCCCGACCCAGAGCCCAGCCCACCGATGACGGAGATTCAGTGCCCGAAGCGACCGACGAGCCATCGCCAACAGGAGCGACAGAGCTGAGTATCGTCCCAGAGCACGAGCCTCAAACGTCAGACCCGGTGCGAGACCAGGCCAAGGAGCCAGCCACGGTGGAGATCGCCAAGGACAGCATGAGCGCGGAGAGGAGCTCCGCCCACTGCACCAAGGCTGAGGGTGAGCTGTCACATCTGGGACTATGGTCAATGCACCCTTCTGTACCCATGCCTCGCACAAAATTTAAGAACCCACCCGCCCGCCCAGTCTTGTCCACTCCACTGCTGTTGCCTACCAGCACCACTGTTCACCCTCAGCCCACCACCTGTGTGCTAGTGTCGGCATGGGTCTGCCAGTCCCCAGTGGCGTCGTGGCAGGAGGATCCCTCTGCTACACCTCCAGCCTCAGAGTCCCGGACTCCGCCTTGGCCCTTCGTTTGGGGCGAACTGTAACGTCCCGGACTGTGTTTGTGTTTTCTTCTCCCCACGTGCTCCGTCTCTGTGTGACCCAGTTTCAGTTTGATTGTCAACTATGTTCAGGTGTGTCTCATTTGGTTTATTGCGTGCTCTATGTAATGGCTGTTCAGTTTAGTCTCTGTGTCGGATCACTATATGTTGCTACGTTCGTGTGTGCCAACCATTCTGCCTACCTGCCTGTCTGTAACCCTTGTTGGAATGCTCGTGCTTCCCGCACCAGGACTGTGACAGTTACTTGCATGTGATAATGCAAAATTGTTTTTATTATAATAGTAAGTGCATGTAATGTGTAATACGAACACCTTTAAACAGTCTTACTAAACCTTTCTGTTCTGCTTGCACTTATTTATATTCTCTTAAATATATTATTCGCATAAAGTGTTTTTAGTAAGTAAAAGTACTTCTGTATTTGACAGACCAAATGTTTTCCTTCACCTTTATGCAAATTTTCACTTATTGCATGCATCGATATATGATTAAATCATGTTATATTAACAACAACTGAGGTGTGCTTTTAGCAATAGCTACTGCTAAGTAGGTGTAGTACAAATATAATTTAAACACATTCCCGTGTTGTCTGCAATTATTTTTCTATCACTTTAATTTGCTCCACTTGTTTAATACTGTCATTGATTCCTTGTATTAAAAAACAAGCCATGAGCTTTTTCTTTCTTGTGGCAAAGAAATTAAAATTCTTCATTTAGGTGAGAGAGAGAGGCTGTCTATATTAGAGCAATAAAATCCAAACACAATTACCTTCTTCAGGCCTCATCTACATTCCCAATGGTCCATTGAAAAAAAAAAACAAGCAAGTTCGAGCGATAGAACGAGGTTGAAAATTTCAGGCCCTGAACCATCTTGTGACTTGGTATGTTGAAATTAGCACTGCATTGTTTGCAATTGAATCCCAGGAACATATTGTGTCTGAAAGCTCGAGTGAGCAGCAAGACGTATTGAGCATTCTGCAGACAATAATTTAATGAGGCAAGATGGAGAAGGCTGTGTGGGCCAGAAACGAGCAACAATGTGCTTTCTCTTTCTTCTGCGCTCTCTCATAAGGAAGCATTTGAGGACCAGGTGTTCTCTCTAGCTCTCTGCGTTCATTAGTAGGTGCTGGCATCCTGACAATATCCATGGCAGTGAACAATTTGGGGCAGTGCCGCTTCGCTCGGAGCCAGCCATATGTCAAACGAGCAGCAGAGGATTCTGGATTAAAGGGGAAGACACTGAGGGCAGTAAGATGGAGTTATGTGCGCTTTCTCAGGAGATGGTGATCATTACGGCACGTGGGTGAATGTGGCATTTGAAGGAAGAGGATAAGGGTGCAGGTTTGAAGAAAACACACACTCACACACTCAGGCCTCTAGAACAACCACAGCGGGTCTTTATTCCTCTTTGATGCTAATGGATTTTTCTGAGAAGATGGTGATCCGTCAGCTCTGCCCCAGATAGTGCTGGGATATATGAGAGTGGGAATGAATAAAACAAATCTTGTTTTCTTTGCCACATAAATTACAATGCACTTTCAGTGGTGCTCCAGCAACTTCTGTAGCCTATTTGCTTCTGGCTTTTTTGGCTATGTAATCACTAAAAAAAGAGTGATTTTTAGGTTTCTTACTGAACACACCTAAAAATATGGATACACCTGTATCATTCATGTCTGGCTTCAAATCCCCAACACTAAGTATGAGCAATAATGAATGAGATATTGGAGAAGACCGAGCTGAGTAGCAATCTGGATTATGTAATAAATTCCCAAAATAGTTGTAATTAGATTCAATTATTCTCTTTATCAGACTAGTTACTTTGGTAGCACTTTATTTTACAGTATGTGCACTTACCTGGTACCTACAGGTAAATGAGTGGTACACAAGGTACTTACTGTACATGAAGTGCATGTACATGGTAACAAATAAGAAACATGGTTGTATTTAACAGCCGTGCTTACATGGTAATTAGTTTGTACATGGAAACTAATTAGATACTTTACTGTACTTACTAATGTATATACATGCTAGTACTTAAAGACAAGTGGGTACAAACAGGTACGTCCTCATAGGCCTGGGAAGAGTTGGCAATTCCTGTGTAATGTTTATGTAAAACGGTGCACTTTATTGTACAGTCCTATTTTTATATACTTACCATGTACCATCTACCATCAATTACTCAAGAAGTACCTTGGTCCATGTTTATACCCCCAACTTGAGAACTGCATAACTTATTCTGCACATTAACTATTAGGTACATACACTGCCTTTCAAAAGTTTGTCAGTTTATTCAAACATTGATTTGATACATTACTCCAAGCCTCTTATAGGATTGTCCAAAGATGATTCACACCTGGGCCAAGTTTAAACCAGTAACCAGGCATCACAGCTGGCAAAAGGGGCATGTCTGACTTTGAGATATATATATATATATATATATATATATCGTATACGTATACAGCGTATACAATTAAAAGTCATCGTTTTCAATGTGAGCTCAAATATTTACGATCAGTTTTTCCAAGGTCAAATAATCTGAACTAAAATAACCACATTCATTTTATAACTCGCTACTATTGTATGTCAACAAATAGGTTTCTTACTGCACTCCTTCTTGGGCTCGTCCGACCGATCCTTGCAGTCCTTCACATTATCACACACCTTGCTGCCGTCAATGCATTCTCCATTCCTGCAGAGGAACTTCAGAGGTCCTTCACACTTTGTGGCTAAAGTATGGTTGGAAAAAACAGAAAAAGAGGCTTACAGAACAGATGGCAGCTGATTTGTTCGGTTCATTTCATTTAGCTTTGTTTCCTCCCACATAAGCACAAATACTCCGAGGTCTTTAGTGCACAGATACAGAATGCTGATTTAACAGACGTGGGCAGTTTTCCTGAAGTCTCTGCACGTCTACCATATAAAAGCCACTTTCAAAAGGATTGGCCAATTTATTTCCACACATGAAAGCTCATTACCGCTCAGACACAGCACTCTTATTGAGCAGGACACGCTTCTGCTATGGACGGACAGGTCTGCACTCATTAAACTTGGAAGGGTGTCGCATTAAACTGCGGAACCAATTTGATCTCTGGGATACATTTCACCCTGCTGAATAAGTGACACAAAAGATTTGCGCAAAGTACCAGACACACACACACATGCGGCAAGACGTACCATTGACACAGCCAGCCTCGTCACTTTTGTCGAGGCAGTCATGTATTTTGTTGCACTGCTTGATGCCGTGGATGCAGGATCCGTCTCCGCACTGGAACTCATCGGGCCGGCATGTGAGCAGAGCTGCAGATGAGCCAAACACAGCACAGACATCAGCCAAACCCTGACACACAGACTCCAGACCTTCAGGGTATTTTATCTTTGGGAAACATGATTTGGAGCTTCATAATTGGAAAACACTTCTATGAATATTTATGTTGTCTGTAATTCACGTAAAAAAAGGAAAACATTTTTTAAGAACATTTTCTTAAAAGTGCTACAAAAGAATCCTGATAAAATACAACAATTAAAAAAACACTAAGTTAAAAACAAAGCCGATGAGTATTTGTGGAACGGCGAGAACTTGCTGAGATCTTTGGAGTAAGGAGTTCTTTGAGATAAATAGGAGCATCGCCATGGATACACTGATGTGTAAGAAGACAGGCTTTATACTCAATCCGAGCTGATGTAAGGATTGAAGAATTGGTATAATGTGCTCATATTTACGCACTCTCATCTGGATCCTAGCGGCACAGTATGTACATGCTGGAGTTTCTTAATACTCTTATTGGGAATCCCGATGAGACGTGCAATGCAGTAGTCAAGTCTGGAGGAGACAAAGGCATGTACGAGTTTCTCTGCATCACGTAGGGTGAGTGTGGGCCAAAGTCTGGCTATATTTCTGAGATGATGAAAAGATGTTTTGCAGAGATGTTTGATATTGGCCTTAAAGGTTAGATGTGAGTCAAACCTAACACCAAGATTAGTGACTAACGATGATAGAGCAATGTCCTGGCTAGAAAATGTGATACAGTTTATGGTAGATGTTCTTGTCTGATAAGGAGATCCAATTAGAATGGCTTCTGTTTTTGAGCCATTCAGCTGGAGGAAGTTGTGGCTCAACCACGCCTTTATCTCCTCCAAACATGTAGTGAGCGTGGATAAAGATGATGATGTTAGTGATGAGGATTGAGTTTTCATATATAATTGTGTATCATCAGCGTAACAGTGTAAAGAAATTCCCAGGTGCCTGATGATTTTTCCAAGGGGGAGCATGCATATAATAAATAAAATAGGTCCAAGAACTGATCCTTGCAATACCCCGCAGCCAACAGCATATGAACAAGATCTTGAGCTTCCCATGTCCAAAAATTCTGTTCTATCTGTTAGAAAATATATATACATATATATATATATATATAGATTTGATACATTACTCCAAGCCTCTTACAGGATTGGAGTAATGAGCAGACAGAAAACAATACATTTTGCCAGTTTTTGGGGGGAATACAAATTCTATATGTATACATATATATATATGTAGCTTTAATTAATTTTGATTTAATTTGGGTTTACTTAACCAGAAATGTATTTTATTTTTCACTTAAAGATTTAAACTACTCTCATTTAATCTAATGTTGATTCTTTCTTTTCTTTTCTTTTACGAAAACAATCATCAGATCCAAAAGTTTTCAACCCCTGGCACTTATTACATTTAGTTTCCTTCTGTAGCATCAGTGAACATTTGAACCTTTTGCAATAATTTTTAATACTTTTATAATAGAATATCTCTCACTTGTCCTCAGTGAAGATATGGTGTAAAGAATTAAGAACCAAGCATATGAAAACTTTTGAATGAGGTCATTTCAACATTTCACCATTCATTTTTTCGATTCAAGTTTTGTTTTGTCTTGTGAACTATATAAATATCTTAGGTAAATATCTTAATTAGGACATTTGTTTGCGAAAAAATAACATGAATTTTATATGATAACTTATGATTATTTATCTTTATAAACATTTTAATAAACTATAAATGCACACACAGTATATGCATATTAAGGCTAATCCGACCTGATTTCAAAGCGTGTGTACTGTAGCTGTCATGACACTGTCAAAGCCCACAAACACACCTCTAGTGAGCGTTCCTGGAGAGCTGCGGCTCAATTACACAAACACATCTGAGAAAACAAACAATATTGGGCATTAGGAAGTTCAAAGTAAACCCCCCTGAAACGCTGCATAAGAACGAGGGATTAACGTGATTATGGAGCAGGCTGTGCTGAATGAATACTCCCTTTATTTCAAGGGCTTTAAGATGCTCAAGGACACACGCCCAAGGGTTGCCTAGCAACACACGTGCCACTCTGCTCGCCCGTTTTCCCTCCGGCCTGGGCAAAGCCACATCCTAATTGACCTGGATGTGATACCTGACGGTGGGAATGAAGAAAGAGGCAGCAGGTTTAAAACGAACTTATCTAGCCGGCAGAAGTCAAGTAGGAGAATGCATCGTAATTAAAATCAGGCGCTCTCCTGGGCACCTGTTATTCTCCCGTGACTCTCGGGATCTTGAGGTTGGTTAATACTCCTGGGATTTTGTTGTTTACCAAGCCACTCTTCTTAGACCTCAATGTTAGATAACAAACACCTTGTGGCAGCTCAATTCTATCAGAGGTTCCTGGGGAATGAGTATGACAGCGGTGATGTGAAATCTGAATTTCCCCAGCTTTCAGAGAAGGACGTGGTTCAGCGATTTTAAAAGGATTTGACAGCATTTTGACAAATCTGATTTCTGATGCGCATCAGAGTCATTGCTGATGTATTTGAAATGAAACTGCAAAATCGAAACGAATCACCTTGTGCAAAACCATAACTAGGGCTGGGCGCTATATCATGCAATGGATGAAACATACTGAAATAATGTAGAATTCTGATGCATGGTAAAGTTTATACTGATCAGATACTTTATATCTACAGGTTTAAGGTAAGTGGCTTGTTTAACCATACTCTCTCAGAAATATAGGTACAAAAGCTGTCAGAGGGTCGGTATGTTTTCAAAAGTTGCACTTTTGTACCTATTAGTTTGAATATGTACACTTTAAATACTAACATGTACCTTTAATTTACAAAAATCAACCCTTTAGTTACAAACATGTGCCTTTTGAAAAGGTACCACCATATGTATTGAGCTGTTTATTCTAAGTCTTCTGAAAAGACACGGCTGCTTTATTTGTGAGACGCTGCAGGTGAATAGGGTAAAAAGAAAAAAAACTTGCTTACCTAGTTGATTGATAACATTGATAAGTCTTATGCAAATTATTCAATATGCAAATTATGCATTATTTAATAAAATATGTGCTAATTTGCATGCATTTCTAGAATAAAGATCTAAATATTGGATGAAGCCAGTTTCAAAACTCTTATTACATTTTATTGACATATTAGAGTCAAAAGTTTTTTGGGGGAATTTTGGGTATCTCATTTTGTTGCTCCATAATTGAGAAAATATTTAGAGCAGACAGAAAACAATACATTTTGCCAGTTTTTGGGGGGAATAAAAATTCTGTATAGTATGAAGCAAATTATATATGAAGAAATCCCTCTGTAAACACCTAAATTATACAGACAGGAATAAAATGTACAGTTTGGTAGGCGTAATTACTACTGAAGTGGAAATATATGGCTCAGTGTAGGAGAAAAAACTAATTTTTAGAAAACAGCCCTTAAAAATATGTATTGTAATTGAAATCTAATGATACAAATAGAGAAAGTGCTATCAAACAAATACTTAACAGTTTTTTGGGGATGTTTTCTTTCTACTAGTCTGAAAAAATATTTCATGAAAAACCAAAAAGGCCAAAATTTTACAGGTGCATGAAAAAAGAGGGTTTTTGCCTGGAGCGTCTCCCAGATAACAGATAATAATTGCTAAACACAGAAACATTGAGCTCATCAATAATGGTCAATGGAAGCTCAAATGTGTGAGCTTGACATGCCAGAATCAGTGAGCACTGTTGAGCTCATTTCATGAATTACGTTTACTACAGCTATGCCTGTATGAAATTTTTAAGCGTTAGGCGTGTGGACTTTCACTGGTGTGAAATCTGTCAGAAAATATCCTTATTTGTGTTTCCAAGATCAAAGAAAATCTTAGGGGTTTGAGTAATGACAGAATTCACATCAGGCAGTGAAAGATACATGCTTCCACTGTAGCATAATTCAGAGTCATTTTTATACCTAACGTGATGTGGCACACAGATAAATAGTGTTATGTGTGGGCGGTTCAGAGCAGGCGCTACATTCATGAGCATCACCACTGTGCCCTTGAGTAGCCCATTTAACCCCCAGAATGCTCCAGCGGGGCTTTCTATATAATAAGTGCATTGGAAGATCAGAAACACTGAACTCTACACAAACACTGCAAAAGTGCATTAAAAAAGCTATCATTGTTCTATGACGTATGTGCTGCCATCACTGTCAGATTAAATTAAAGTGTGCCTCCACACCAAATGCTTTGAGTCACGTGGCAATAATGGCTTCAATAATACGAATTGTGTTTGCGTGGGTGGAATAGATAATAAATGGCAGGCAGTCAGAAAAAATTATCTGCCTTGAACCATCGCCTTCCAAACCTCACAGTATCTACGAGAATTGCATTCCCATCGGAGCATGTCAGAACGACGTGCCCTTCAGAAACGCTGCTGGGGTCGTGTGTCCCTCACAATGAGAGCTCCTGCTGAGATTCCCGCACAGATACTTCCAGAGATGCCGAGCAACTTCATGCACATACACTGGGAGTGTTTGCTTTATGTGCGTCAATGCAGCAGCCAGCAAGTTCAGTAGGTAAAAAAATAGTCTGAGAGATGTATGCAGTGCGCAAAGAAACAAACGGTGAGAAGGACTGATGCACACAAACATGCTACAAAATCAATCCATGCTCTTGCACATCCTCTTAAATGTTACTCTTATAGAAGAGCATTTCTCATAAATAGAATGAACTGCATACAGCAGACTTTTCAATCGCTATTGTTTTTGACATTGTATTCTAATAAATAAGACTGTTATGACACCACCACTGCATAAATAACACTACATAATCTCTATAAAATTAATTCAAATTCATCTTCATGAAAACTAAAAAAATATATTCAGTCATATCAGTCATTCTTTTGTTTGATTTGGATTAGGAGCTGCTTTTACTGCAACCCAGGCTCATTGGAAATACATGCCTCTACATACATTTCTGCAACCCTATAATTATGTACCTTTTTTTTATAATGCTGCTCGAGCCTCAAGGTACGTTTTGCGGTCGTTCAGAATTCAAATATCCAGTGAGTGTCGCTAAAGATTGATGCTATGTCATGCTAGAAACATCCCCTACACCAAATCCAAACCTAAACCTACCCGATAGTGTCAACAAATGCAAAAGTAAGCTATAAACGTATTCCTTGATGCAGCCGTGTTATTCTTACTTTGACTGATTTGAGCTGTTTTGTCGAACTGTTTTACACAGGATTCAAACAGGTGCTTTTCAGACCTCAGTGTAATGCCATATCACGTGAGCTACCAAATACAGCTACTGAACTACAAAACTCAAACATATGAAGCTGTATACAGTATGTGACGACAACATTCAAAAGTATCATTTTTCAAATCGTGCAGGATGTTACAAATGTTTCGAAGACGTAACATAACGTTCTGCAACTAAATGTGTGATAATTAGCCTTTATTAATCAAAAATGTACCTGTAAATCATACTTTTTGTGTACTGTTTGCCGTGGGAGTTTTACTGCCTCTAGTGTTCATTTCAACTGGAAACTACAGCGATTCGTCTGTATAGGTACCAAGGTATGAAGAGGCACGTATTTCCAATGAGCTGCTTTCACTTTAAGACCTAACACACGTATCCAATATTACCGACACAAATGATTTCATTTACATTCACTTGCAGTGTTGCATATTTGTAAATGCTCCCCAAGGCATTTTGTGTGCATTTGTCAGTTCAAGCTAAATATGACAAAATGAAGTGAAATAAAAGTAATTTCAGTATACATAAATGTTTTCAGTTCTCTGGAATGTTTGAACTGGCAAGACTTTAAAACTGAGACAGTTTGTCCACAGTCTCAAGTAACACTGACTTTACGCCACAGGCTATTCCTTATTGTCTGCCCTTTAAAGGTATCCTAATAAACTGGGTGGATGCAAAACTTTTATGGCACAAAAACAACTAGCATCAAGGGGCCAGCAGCAAGACAGCAGCCGTCAACCAGGGGGGCTGGGGCCCACTATTATTACTGATAATATAACTAATTATATCAATAAAAATCCATACACATTATTAATACATGAAAATAAATATCCACAGTGCAACATCAAAATTTAAATGTATGCACCACTCAATATAATCTTGATTAATCTTAGTGTAGAAAATACTTTTATGTCTTTTGTGTCTTTGAATATTGTGTTAGACAATGGAGTTTCAAGCCTGTTGTCAATGGCCCTTTTGAGCCCCTGAAAGTTTAATTAAATATTCTCTTTATTTATTATTATTTTTTTTACAACTTGTGAACACAGTTCATGTGCTGGAAAGCTTGAATGGATAAACCATAAATTGTACCTTAGTGTACCATAAATTCAGTGCATGCTGCTTTGAATAAAAGCACCAGCCAAATGCATAAAAAGTTGTAGTTAATAGTTAACTGGTTCCCAAATTTAAGTGGAACCTATATTTTTTCCTGCCACAATAAATATATATAAATTACTAAACATAAAATCTAATAAATAATACTTACTGTGGTGAGGCAATGAAAATATTGTTAGGGCAGGCAAAATCTGTACTACATACGTGGGGGGAAAAAAACACCCTTGTCCTGATAAACATCAGTATTTAAGTGCATATTTGAGTGATGGATTAAAGGCTGATATCCAAGCACTTTCTACAGGAAGTAAGTGAGAGGGTAGACTCACGGCAGTCGACCTCATCTGATTTGTCCTTGCAGTCAGGGTCTCTGTCGCACCTCCAGGCCAGTTTCACACACTCTCCGCTGCCGCATCGGAACTCTCCAGCACCACACTGCAGTCTCCGGGTGGGGGGCGGGACCGGACGTCCAGCCCCGCCCCCGCACCGCCCCGCCCACTCATCAGAGCCGTCAGCGCAGTCAGGGTCTCCGTCACAGGTCCAGGGTTGCGGCACACACTCGGAGCTGTTACAGCGAAACTCGTGCGGCCCACATGTGGGTGGAGAGCACTTCTCCTCATCGCTGCCATCTCCACAGTCATCATCGCCATCACACACGTAGACCGGTGCTAAACACTTATGGTTACGACACTGGAACTCCCCCGCCGAGCAAGACCTGGCATCTGGGGAGGAGTAAACAAACACTTGATTAAGAAATGCTCAACAAAAAATAAAGAGACTGAATGGCATGTGAAGCCATCAACCATATTTCCTGCGTAGTGGCAGCCATGTCTCTCTCTCTCTCTCTCTCTCTCTCTCTCTCTATATATATATATATATATGTGTGTGCGTACAGTCAAAGCAAAATTTATGCACTTTTTCCACATTTTTCACATTATCACAGTTTATTCGCTATGGTTTAGAAAATGGTGATAAAATATGAAAAAAACATGTCACCGTCCACTTAATTTTATGTCCTCAGATAAATAAACTATAGTGTATATATATATATATATATATATATATATATATTTGTGCTGTCAAACAATTTATTGTGATTAATTGCATCCAAAAATAATATATGTGTATGTACTGCGCATATTTGTTAAGTATATATAAATACAATGTATATATTTAATGAAAATGATATGTTTATATATTAAATATATTTAGATATAATATCAAATATAAGAAAATAAATATATAAATGCATTTACATGTGAATACTTTCAAAATATATACTGTACATGTTTTTTTAATATAAACCTAAAAATAAACACAGCATAAAAACATATATTATGTAAAGAAAAACTTTTATTTTTGATAGCAATTAATCGCGATTAGTCGTTTGACAGCACTACTTGCTTTCTGTTAACTTAAATCTTTTATATTAATAGTTATGAATTTATACTATAAAGTATTGATTTTTAATGTTATATTCTTACAAGGTACCTTCAAGGTATCTTTGAATTGACAGTTCCTTTTAAAAAGTTAAAAAAAACGGGAAGTGTTTTTACATCTTTAAATAGCTGTTTTTTATTTGAATATGTTTTAAAATGTAATCAATTCCTGTGATGGTCTTATTCTGATATGTTGATTTGCTGCTCATTATCACTATTATGTTGAAACCAGTTACTGTGCTCAAGTTTCTTCAGGATTCTTTGATGAACAGAAGGTTAAAAGAGCAGCATTTATTTAAACAAATATAAATTGTTTGTAACAGCGTAAATGTTTGTACTGTCAGTTTTCATCATTGTAATTCTGAGATGCCCAAACCAAGGCCGTGGGCCAAAGTTGGCCCATGATGACCTTTGATTTAGCCCACAATGCCATACTGCTAGAGGAAACAGGGAAAGAGGAAAAAACCATACCTTAATTTTGATTGTATTATGTTTTATTTGTTTTATTTTTGCATTAATATGCAAAAACATTAAGAGATTTAGATTTTTTTTAATTTATATATATATATATATATATATATATATATATAGTATTATTTTTTTAAAATATAGTAGTCTCTTAA
>JAUMHQ010000045.1:48871-60904 GCA_032361165.1 Enteromius paludinosus | reverse complement strand
TATTAAAATTGAAGTTCCTGTTTCAAAGTTTACAGATAGATGGCTAATGTGTGTGCCATTGATATGTTCAGTGTTCACGTAAACTCTTTAATAAACACTTTTAGAGCCTCTTAATTAGTTTTGTTTTTTGTGTAAATGATTCAATAAATACCGTACCGGGCCATTCATACCGAGGTATTACCGTACCTTGAAATTTTGATACCGTTACATCCCTAGTCAGTAACATTATACAGAAAAGTAATGAATACTAATGTATTGATATGTTTGCATGTTGCAGTTTGCATGTACAGAGAGCCTTCACTCCACGAGATTGAAGAAAAGCAACGCTCCAGGAAAAGCTCAGGAACCCCAACAATGAACGGAGGCAAAGTGGTCAACCAGGACTCCACATAGCAGGGCTCAAACACAGGAGGCTACTGCGAAAGAGTGACCCCTTCCCCTTGCCCTCGCGCCTCCGACAACGGGAATAGTGCAACACGCTACAATAAGATAACAAACTGAACTCTTGCCTGAGAAAACGTTTAGAAGAACACAGAGGGGGGAAAGAGAAATATATGTTACCGTTCCAACCAGGAGCTGAACTCACATTTTATGCAAAAAAAAGTTAAATGGACAGTCATTTGATTTTCAAAAATATTAATATCATTTGGGGTTCATGTTCATGAGAAATGAGCTTTAAAACGTTATGTTTTCATTTTCATGTGAATGCTCTAACACCTATTTATGCTTTTACTGTCAAATTGGGAATGTTTCTCTTTTCACTCAATGTCATTATTTCTGTTTGTGAATATTATGCAGGTTCAAGTGTATTTCATTGAATTTTATGTATTTATTTTTTTGTATTACCTGAGAGCTAAAGGTAAATGCACTTTGTGAATACAAAATATTTAAATATCAGGAGGGTGAATCTAGAATGTATGCTCAGATATTGTAGAAGCTTTTGGATCTCCTTTGGAGCATTTCACTGCTTATTCGTTTTTGGTATGAAGTATTATCCACTTTAACACTTTAAAAATCTTGCCGCCTTGATGCACATATGTCCAGCACAAATACACTGTATGTGTGTATGCTCCACACCTCCAACCTGCATCTTGGTTTAATTTGGAGTGTGACACAATGAACAGCTAAACCTTGGATAATAAGATTCCCTTGCACTCAAGTAAACTTACAAAATCCAACAAATATCTCAGGATTCCTTAGTCCTAAAAGTGTGATGCTCACACCAACCCTGTCCAGTCAAAAGCACAAAGAAGGCCAGTTGTGTTGCCACTGTACAGATGGTTCAGGATGTTGGCCTGGACAGGGTGGGTGAATTGTGGACTAGGTGGAGTCTGGCATTCATAAGTCTTCCAAAAAAATGGCATGAGAGCTGTGCCCAAGTATGCAGCAGAGATTTGAAATGCATAAGGTCATCAGCAAATAATGTTTGTAGTAAACTGAAGAATGAGGAATGAACTACATGTGTACAAAGAGTGTAAAAACGGGCACACAATGCAAAGACTGTCCAGATAAACTGGGTCACCAGAAAAGAAAACACTGTAATGTGAGTGTTTCCTTTTGCTCTGTAAAAACAAAACTCTTTATTTTTCATGTTTGCAGATGTTTTCACCTTAAAGAAATCAATCATATATGCATTATGAATAATGAGATATATAAATATGCATTGATATTATAAACAGGATGAAATTAGGATTAAGAATAAAAGAATGAGAATTAAAGCTTTAATTCCTGTGTGCATAGCTTATTTTACAAGCATTCCCATGAGCATTTTTAGTATTATGTATAGAAACTGCATTTAATGTAGCACATGCAGCATTTAAAATGCATTTACACAGAAATAAGAAATTAAATTAAGCATCAAAGTACTAATGCCACTACCCCTCAGCGTACATTGCCCAAAATAGACATTCTCAACTTCCAAATTTGACTAAAATATTTAGTTCAGTTCAGCTTCAGGAGGTCCAACTAATACAAGACTGGGTAAAACTAATACTACTGGTCATGGTCCTTCTTGGGTGTTACTGTTAGAGACGCATGAAATTATTCTTATGTAACATTCATTAGGTAATAATAACTAAATTATAGTTCTTGCTACAATTAAATGAAGTATGTCTATAATTAATGTTATAATATATAGTTGAGAAGATGAACTATTATTTATGGTACATTTCATTATTAAAACATTTATATAAGCAAGACCCAGATTTGTGCCTCAGTACTAAGGGGTTATGGGAAACCAATATGTAGGAGAGGCCAAATATTGACACATAAAACAGTGAATTAAAAAAAAGATAACAACAACAACAAATTTAGTCTAGGCGAGTCAATCATATAAATAATTGTAATTTTTAATATGCCATTGCATGTCTAAAAAACATTTGGAGGTTGCACAGGCTCCTCTTAATGCTTTATTTTTTTTTCATTTAATGCACAGTTCAAATGACTGAAAAATGTTTTTTAAAAAATGAAAAGAAAGTTAAAGCACTCAAGCAGCAATCCAACTTGACATTTTAGATTTGCACTTCTCTGCCCTTAATTCTCCTTGTTGTCATGGAAACAGACTTTCCCTACTGTCTGTAAGGAGAAAGAAGAGGAGATGGAGGGGGAGGAGGGCTGCTTTCAGGCAAATTATTTCTTCTTTTCTTTTTGTGGCAAAGAGATTGAGATTGTGTTTGTGACTGTTTATCTCCTTCTCTTTTCAAAGTCACATTATGTACACATTATGTAGACACCCAGTGGAATGGATGTACAATTAAGTACCTGACAAGAATGACAGCAGCATGTCTCTGTGCGTGTGTGTGTGTGTGTGTGTGTGTGTGTGTGTGTAAAGATACGGATAGAAAGACATAATGTGGACTCCACGTACACCAAAACTTACACTCTCTTATAATATATCAGTTCCAAACCCCAATTTTTATTAAAAAGACACTTTATTTCATTTATCTCTCTGTCCCATTTTTTTTAGTCCTGCATGCTCCTTACATAAATCTGGAAACAGCCTATAAAGCTTTGATATATTTGATCCATGATATTGTGAGTTACATAACCGCAAAGCCATGCCGAGCCAAGCTGAACTGATTCTGTCAGTGCCATACTAACACATAGGATCCTGTATACCCTAAAGCCCACGGACAAAAAACCTTCCGCTTGTCTGCAAATCCCCTTTCTTCTTGACAAAATATTGATTTGATAAATCTAGCTGTAAAAATTTTTTGGTAACACATTATAATAACTGCACTCTAAAAATCATTAGGCAAGCATTAGCATTAGTCAATTCATCCTTTATAAAACATTGTCCCAACAGTAATAGTCATAAGTAAGCATTATATAAATAACGTTTTTAAAAGCCTTATTCTTGAGCATATCTATTACAAAGGAGATCACCTGTTTTCAAATGGAGATCACGCAGATCACTGAAAAGCAACACAATATAGCCTTCAGCTTGCGATATACGGCTGTATTAATGCGATATATGTGTATTAACTGGCGGTCTATTTGAAAACAGCTGATGGAGATTTACCCCTAATCAAAGAACCTGCTTGACTGACGAGATGCGCATGAATATATCGATCGTATATGTGGCTGAGCCCTACTTTCATGTCTAGATATTTCCATGCCACAGGCTATTCGTGCAGTTTTCATTCAATTGTTTAGCATATCAGTACAAGTTCTTGCCCTTCGGGCTGTCCCTGTCACCCAGTGTCTTCACAAAAGTTGCAGAGGTGGCCCTTATTCACCTGAGAGAGCTGGGCATTTTTCATTTTTCAACAGGCATTTTTGAACAGTTAATCTTGCACTGTGAGCTTATTTTCTGTGATAGAAAGACTAATGAAGCAACTGTAAAACTGTTTGTCAAATGCAATACTGTGAAACCGTGGAGTGACTGAGAAACCTATAACCTATAAACCAAACACTGTCTGTGGATTAGGCGATAGGACATGTGAGACAAGAAACATTCAAAGGGCTGTCAGAAACAGCTTACATAAACAAAGGAGCCAATTTTGTATACGGCAGATTAACCTCCACTGCTATAATAACAAATTTGGCAACAATTAGTAAACGAGTTAAAACAATAGGTGTGGAGGAAGAAGAAATATTTTTCCTTGTATTAACAAAGTATGATTTCAATATGCAACAAATATGTGAATGCATTTATTTATTTAACACATGCACAATCACATAATCATTTTATGTAACTGATGATTAAATGTGGCTACTCCAATTTTTAAGACATAAGATTTTATAGTGTTAATTTGATGTCTGGACTATTATGTACAATATCCATTCTTTCTATGTATCATTAGCCAGCTTCACAAAACTCTGGCATTTTAGCTTATAAATAATGTTTGGAGTTCATTCTCTGAATTATTATTCTTTTTTCTTCTTTTTTGTCATCGATATTGTGATAAGTCTCATTATAATTGTTGCTTTTACACCCACATGAACACTGGTTAGGAAGGACATATTACAATTATAAACAAATGACTTTGTCCCTTCATGTCTATTTCATCAAACCACCCACAGAAATCTATTTCAGCTTAGTATCATCATTATAACATTGAGGCATATGTTTCTGAGTAGGATGTGCTAGAATAAACAGACAATGGGTGTTTGCTGAGGTGACACCTACACACAGAATTACACAACAGTCCCAGTCCACAGGGACATTTAACACACATGGTGACAGCATGACATGAGCTAACAAAGCATCATCGCAAGCAGCAGTACAGCCTAATGGTGCTAACAGTGTCCCTGTATAACGCATAACAGAAGAGGAAATACTGGAGGGCCACTGAAGCTGTGTGAGCAAGATATTACTGTGACTAATGAAAACATGGTTATGATAGATAGATAGATAGCTGCACATATCTCAGGTTGCCTGGAGGACATCTGGGCACGGATAGAACATCACAGGGACTTCTATCAAGCACAGATACTCCTGGAAGCGTGCGCCACACATCCAAATAGCAAGACAGGGGTTGAAGAGCCTTGTGACACACCCAGGACCACCACCTGAGGGGGCATTGCTGATGTCTTCCACACTGACTGGACCACCGGCATGTGCAGGAGGAGCACTCCTGCTCAGACTGAAAGAGCACATGGGGAGAACAGGACTCTGTTTATAACATACACTTGGGAGCTAAAGTGAGGAGGTAAAGAGCTTTGATGTTGTTTGGTTGGATAATTTATTGCAAACTTCATTGGTACTGAACATTCTGAACACTTTCCTCTGTTGCCTGAAATATGCGAAGGGACAGACAAGTGCAACACAAGCTTTCTTACACAGCGGATCTTTTTTTGTTTCTCCGGGTGGCTGCTTCCTCCTCAGACCACACCCCTCAAAAACGTGGCTGAGCCTATATGTTACAGTAGGAATGATTAGACTAAACTTTATAGGCTATACCCTGTTGCTGAATATATGTTTTTAAATATAATAATATAGAGTAACACTTTATTTCAATAGTCCAGACATTCTATTAACAGTAAGTAACTTTGCAACTACGTGTCAATTAATAGTAATAGGGCTGTATTAGCCAGCTTACATTTAATTTACAGTTACTGCTATAATAAACATACAATTATACTTGGGATTCTAAATCATATGGGTCACATTTAATGTCCAACTAAATATTTTAGCAGAATGTATATTTTACTCAGAATTATTGTGCTACTATTGTTGTGTTCCGGATCACACATGTGTGCATCAGTTCTCGTTCGGTCATGCAAGCCTCGGCCACTCCTAACAGCAAAATAGATATATTTGCATTACTTTCTAACGTTTAAAGATGGTATCAGTTAAAATACAATGTCTCAAATGCTTTAAACAGCACAAAAATATTTGATTTTTGCCATGGGGGATCAATTTGATCCATGATTGACATTAAGGGCTGTTTAAGAATAAGTTTGCACATCAAATTATCCTGACTCACTGAATAATTATTGAGATTATGTGACCTTAAATTGTCATTTATGAAACAGCATTGGTCCTAATTGAATTGTAAGTTTATTTTAGGTCAGGTTTTGGAATTTATGGTCTGCTTTTCTTAGCATTTTTTCTGAAACACCCCCAGGAATGCATCTTGCTCCTGGAGACCTTCCTACAGAGTTCAGTTCCAACCCTCTGCAATCATCAAGTGCTCTTCAGATCCTAATTAGTTGGCTCAGATGTGTTTGATCAGGACCAGGGCTGGACACTGTTGTAGATTAATAGCCTGCGTCCCAATGTGCATACTATCCACCTTAATAGTATAAAAAATTACTAATATTACATAGAATTTAGGATGGATAGTATGCACGTTGGGACACAGGGATAGTGTGAGCTAAGTGAGGGCTGCCCGTGCAGGTCCAGCATGAGCGAAATCTCAGAAGTCCTGTGGCAGCCCCCTGAGGACCCTTAGCCTAGCCCTAAGTGGGCCCAAAAAGGGCCAGTGCAGGCTTGTTTGCAGGGTGAAACACACCACGCAACCACAACAACCACTGCTCATTAGACAACATCCTGGCTGCATCATCTCCGCTTTTCTCACAGAAAATGGAGGAACTGGTGTAAGTTGGGACTCTCCCACTGTTTTGCTGCAAGCCCAAAGATATTACCAAAAAATGTGGGCTCCACACAATACCAGGCCTAAACCCTCTTCCATCAGCTGTAGGTAAATCAAAACAACTGATAACAAGGATATGTGTCGGGTCCCCGCTATGATAGCAGCAACATTCACAAATGTTTACAGAACAAGCGGAAACCCAATGTGCCTGTAGTTTACTCTATTTCTGTTTTGATGATAGAAATGAGATGATTTTTCAAGCCATACAGCTGCCCCATCTAATCTGCTGCCCTTTATGCATCATACAGTTACTGTAGAGACAAAAATGAATGCCATGAATTTAACATTTTAAACGTTCTCTCACTAAAAAAGAAATAATTTCTGATCATATGATGCAATTTTAAAAGATCATTATTTTGTGTATTTGGCATAACAGAATTTGTTGATATTTTTTAATGTTCAAAAAAAACAACACATTTTTAAAATACTGTATATTATTGTAGTTCCTCTATGTCCCTTTCTCAAACGTGTTGTTTTCTACTAAAAAGCTCCTACTTCCAGAAAGCACAGGCTGTGTTTGCAATGCCATACTATCATACTACTCTTACTATTTCTGCAGTGTCCAGTATGTATGCTGTGCATAATAAGCTAATTTTCTCTATGCATGGAATACCCGGATGGCTCATTATTGCCAGAATCTGCTAAATGTAACTCAAGTCCACTGAAATCATTTCAGAAGCTGTTTTCGAAATGGCATACTACCATACAACTACTACTACATTGCAGTATGCTGTGTGTATATTTTGAATAGTATGTGAATTTTCTTTATGCACGAAATGCCCGGATTACCTGCTCTATCTTATACTGCTATCCTAGGTCGGGTCTGGAAATGTTGAGACTCTGTTGAGTTTCTGTCCTACGCATCTTCTCAGCACAGCAGTGTTGCACACATTAGACTTGTTCGAGATGAACTACACTAGCCTGCCACCGGCTGGCTAGAGTAGCTGCTTACAGGGTGGAATTATGTCAAATCAGACTTTAATCTTAAATAGATGACGCTGGATTAAGCAGTACATAAATGTGTTTATGTTGCTGAAAAGAAGTTTCTGTGTATTCTGTGCTCTTGTTAGTGACACTCTCACTGTGGTTGCACTCTATATAAAATGAAGTAAATGCAATATTTGTCAAATACTTATAAACTTGAACCAGATACAGTTAACGGTTGTTTTTTTCATTTATTTTTTAATTATTCATTAATTTTTATATAGTAAAAACTGTAAACAAACCAGTATTTTGGTCAATTTAATCAATCTGCTGTTTACCTTTTAATCTCAGCATAAGCACGTTGCTCCTGGAGTGCCAATGTCTAGTTAGCTGCAAGCCTGAAAAAAAAAAAAAAAAACTCACCTGCCTGTAGCCTTAGTAATCCTGAAGACCTTGATTAGCTTGTTCAGGTGTGTTTGAGAGAAATTATATTTCAATATTCTATTAAATATTATATATTATTCTGAAAAAAAAGAAAAGAAAAAAAAAACACTGTATGTTGCCCCAAAAACAGCTGACTTATTACCACTTTATTGCCACCAACAGTTATTCATTTTAAAGGGCTTTCTCTGATATGCTAATTTATCCCTGCCTGACTCCCTGATTGAGAGTAA
The DNA here is from genome assembly GCA_032361165.1 of Enteromius paludinosus. NCBI lineage: Eukaryota > Metazoa > Chordata > Actinopteri > Cypriniformes > Cyprinidae > Enteromius > Enteromius paludinosus. The sequence goes on along the minus strand of JAUMHQ010000045.1, from coordinate 52,707 downwards.
ATTTAGGAGAGGTACCACTGCTGAGTTTGATAAAGCTATTGCAATTAATATAAAGCATTTTAATAGATCTACAAAATAATCCCACCCGGCGAAGAGTCTGTAACAACAACAAAAAACCATGCTTGAGGGAATCAAAAGCTTTATAATAGTCTAAGGAGAAAATAGAGGAAAAGACTTATTATATATTATATTATTAAAAATGTTTGTTAGTTTTTTGTAAAAAAAAAAAAACAAAAAAAACAAAAACAAGATTAAATTATTCAAAACACATTTTAAAAGAAGGAGGTTCCCGGGTTTTTTTTTGTGTTTTGTTTTTTTCATCGTCTCCATTCCGGTAGGTGGCGGAAGATGCACCAAATCTGGTTTGCCAACCGCCAGAAAACATCAAAAGAAGAAAAACGTTCCTGCTTCTTTCCTTAGCACAACATAGAAGTGTAAATACACACCAGTAGCATTTAGGGTGGATGGTTGAAATAATAATCTTTTCTAACACGTTATAACATTATTAGTACGGACTCGACGACATGGGAGGTGGTGACCTTGTAAGTACAACTTTGTTATACCTTTTTTTAGTTGCGCAGTTGCTAATGATAATCATTGTGTTCAGTTTAGCATGTTTATGGGGTCATGCCACCTTTGTTTATATAACGTTAGCGCTTTTAATAGTTCACCGTACAAATGTGTCAAGGCGGCTTTAAGCAGAGAAATATTGCTTCAGTAACGTAAACAAAAGTCTGCTTTAGAACTTTTGTGCCATGGAGTCGATGATAATGCCAAATATCAACTGTCCCTAAGTACGCAACCAATAAGCTAATTGATAATTGTGATTTATTCTGCCTTCACGTGCTATCTAAATAAATTAAACGAAACGTTAAATGCGAGTTTACTAATCGGAGATTGGATGTGATCGGCCTCTCAAGTCGTATTTAACGTTACTACTAGAAAATTAGGAGATATGCGATCACGCAATGTCGTAACTACGAGATACCGTTCACGTCCTCGTAGAACTCGTAATTTTAACTTGTGAACGGCCAGCTTTCTGATAGCTACGGCTTGTACTCTGCTGGCACCACGTGACCGCAGCATCTATCGCAGAACCGCAGAAGTAAGTTATTATTACTGTAATGTAGTATGATAATAATAAAACATGTAAGTACTCATACCAGGGCTTTATGCGAGTTTTAGTAAAAGTTTGGAGTGAGATTAATGTGAAGTGTTGGAGACACTCAAATATTTTTTGCAGCGGCCCCACTCAATTCTCTCAACTCTTTGCTAGAAGTACAATTTTAGCTATTGTTCATATGTGCACAAAACAGAAATTCTTACAACTGATAAATCTGATAAGGCAAATTCATACAAATAAAATGAAACGTTTTATAGATTTCAAAAATATAAATGAATCAAAAATAAAAAAGACATTTGGCCTGACTGAACAACAGTTTTCAGTGTACATGCTGTACACATCAGTAAGATTGCAGAACTTGCCCTGATCATGAATGTTGATCTGTGTGTAAGAGAGAGTACAAATTTCATTTTATGAATGGCATTTTGTATTGCAAGTGTTTTTGCACATTTTGATGTCTTGATGACTGTGGTTCGAACTAAAGTAACTAGTCACATGTAATGGAATTATGCAATTTAATTACAACATTATTTACCCCCCAAAAAAAGAAATATATTTTTCTGTTTATGCACAAATACGTGTTGGGTAATGATTACACTGTAGTGTGCATGCGGGCACACTTCCGGTGGGTTGACGATATTGCGTTATAAGTAAAGACCGGCAGGTTCCGATTTATGGTTGAAAAACCGGTGCATTCCTGCCTGGCATTATTCCCATTGGAATATCCCCCAAAAGTTAACCGTACCGTGCCGTATGCAGTGGAAAAGTGCTATGAGTAGTAGGGCTGGGCAATTACAGATACACTGTGCCGTCGCGATCACATTTTTCAAAAACTGCGTTGCCAGACATGTACAAGACATAACCTGGAAAGGTTAACATGCTCATGTTTCTTAGTAAGAACTTAGAGTAATTTCATGTCCATATAGTGACATGACAAGATCACTAAGATAACCTCATGCAACTGTTTTAAAATCAAGTAATGCACCCTTCATTCAAAACTCTCTCACTTGTAATATGTGAGCATATTTACTGTACAAAATTTGTCAGTGAACTATGAGGGCAAAAAATTAACAAAATAATCATTCATTAATCGTAATCGAGTTAAAATGTTCAATTAATTGAGATCTAGGCCAAATCACCCAGCCCTAATGAGTAGCGCCAAAAGGTCATGTGGTACATGTGTCAAAGTGATCCAAGTGATAACACCCAAGTTGTAATTACAGGTTCAGGAGCATGTGAGGGCTTTGGTGTTAATGATGTTGCCGTAGAAACACATCATTTAGAGTAGAATGTCATGTGTTGTCATCTCGGAATTAGGGCATGGCGTGAATGCAGCATTACTTCCTCTTCCCCTCCCCTCCCCCTAGAAGTCTGGCCTTTTATTAAAAGTGATTACGGCACATCTGTTTTTCTAACACAAAATCTGTATTATATCCACAATTACCACCAGAACTTGAAAAAGAGTTGGCATCCGCAAACTCTGAAAAACATCGAGCGTGTGTGGAAAGCGGAGCAAAAACATGAGGCGGAGAGAAAGAAGATCGAAGAGCTGCAGAAGGAGCTTAAGGAGGAGCGAGCCCGAGAAGAGATAACCAAATATGCACAAGAGACGGGCGCTGTTAAGTGTGTGACGTTCAGCCACATTCTCTGTTTCCACAGTCAATCCCAGAGCATTTTTTTTTTAATGAAAGAAATTAATTATAACACATTAATGTAATTGGACTTAGTGATAATAACAGACTTGTAGGTTTAAGCATATAATGTAATATCAAACTTTTCAACATTGCAGGAAGAAAGATGACCGTTTGGACTGGATGTACCAGGGTCCAGCAGGACAGATCTCTCGGGAGGAATACCTTCTTGGTCGGCCCATTGACAAGCAGATCACACAGCAGTATGAGGAAACTGAGAGTGGTCCATCAGCGGAGACAGGTCTCCTGCCTGGTTCTATATTTAACCCTGCAAGTTCTGTCTCTACTAATGATATGGCTGCCAAGATCAGAGAAGACCCTCTTTTTGAGATCCGGTAAGTTGTAATGGTTTTATTTGTTTTGTTTTGTTTTGTTTTTACTAAAATGATTGTAATTGCAAGGGATGCAACGGTTTTCGGCACACCCATGTGAACCGCGATATTTCGGTAGCCTATTTGAGGCATTAAACTTTCCTTTGAATTAAAGTGGGCATTTTCTGTGTATTAAGCACATAGACAATCAGGCGATGGTCAGAACTTCTAAAGACTAGTGATGTGTCGTTCTTGAACGGTTCGTTCATTTTGAATGAATCTTTAATGTGACTCGGGAAGAACGAGTCGTCTCGTGGGAGTGGTTCGTTCAGTCGCGCACGGCTCAGGCTGCATAGGTTAAGCTTATGGGGCTGTCACGTGATGAACGACTGACTCGAATAACTCGAAGACTGGAAAGACGAACGAATCAATTCTGTTTCCCCCTCAGGCTGCATAGGTTACATTTCAGCAGCAAAATTATTCCAGAACTTGACGACGCGAGTAAGCGCCACCACTTAGCGATACATTTTTGTTTATATTTCACTTTTTATATCGTCCGTTTTTGAAATAAGTGTTTGTTTGTTTTTAAATAAATGTGGTGTTTTGACTTAATCTGTACCTTTTTGACATTTAGTATTGTCTCTGTACCTTGATAACTTGAAATAGAAAGGGCAAATGACCTCCCGCTATGTTAGAGCTCACATACAGTAC
>JAUMHQ010000045.1:740-11632 GCA_032361165.1 Enteromius paludinosus | reverse complement strand
ATTAAAAAATAAAATATTTTATTCTTTATATTTAAATATATTTTTTTGCTCCGATGGCCACAATCACTCATTTTGTTATCAACAGTTTATTTTGCTGCTTCTTCCTTTTCTAACAATTAGAATAATATTTGGAAAAGGTTGTTTGTCAGATGTATTTATTGTTACAAATGATTGAATATAAATGCTGCTGTTTTAGAGCATTTCTGTTCCCAAAAGAATGGGAACCGATGAGACGCAGGTTAAGCCTGCCTCTCAGAAGGCGGGGAGTACGGCAGCTTGGCCAGACTAAGCTCCTATGAGCTTTATAGTCGCGGAAGCCAGGCTAGAAATCTTGTCTATGGCACCAACATAATCTAGGCCCATTCTGCTTTTTGGAACATCCTAGAAACCACATACATTGTTAGATCTACAGTAGATAATGATGTTGTCTTCTTCTGCAGGAGATTTCCATCTTCACCCTCTTAAATGTTCAGCTGAAGGCGGATGGAGCTTCTATGAAATACAGTGCTGTGCTCAACAGACCCTGAGCACACCTATACATTTTATTATTTTACTTTATATATAAATATATATTTTTTTTTGTTTTAATTTTTTTTGCTTGCAGATTTCTTCTTAACCAGAAGTATCACCAGTAAGTAAGGATGCTCCTTTGCACCAATGTAATATGTTTGTATAATTTTATTTTTCCTGAAATGAGTTTCCTGAGTCCTGAAATCTTTCAGTTGCAGATTTTTTTTAATGCTTTATATATATATAGAAGTAGAAGTACTTTAATTACTTCTGCTATATATATGTATATATACACACACACACACACATACAACGAAAGTAATTTGTGTTTAGAGATTGTGCCAAATAAGTTTTTATGTCTCTAATTTTAAACAAACTGAAGTTCCATGCCATTCAAAGTTAATTTTAGGTTATATTTTATGCATTATTGTGTTTCAAATTTTCACCTACATGTCCTTTCTAATATTAGAATATTGTGTTCTGCCTTGTAGTATATGCAGTCTTTATATAAGACAAAATGGGCAACATAAAGGATATGGTTAACTTCAGAAGTTGCAGATATGTAAATGTTTGTTTTCTCAGTGGGAAGATTTGGGCCCTTAAAGCCCCCCTGTAGTCAAACATGTCTAGTAAAATGTATCTTTCATCATCAAAATGACACATTTAAATGTTTGGTTTTTTTCTTCTGAAAATAACTTTCTCATACTTTAAAATAGCTTGAATGCAAACGGGTGTAAGTTTTCAAAAGGTGCACTTTTATACCTATTAGGTTAAAATATGTGCACTTTAAGTACTAATATGTACCTTTTAAAGGCAGGGTAAGTGATATCTGGAAGCCAATGTTGATATTCGAAATCACCAAAACAAACATGCCCCTACCGCAAAAGGGTCTCGTCCCTTTTTTTATATGCTCCGCCTCACACATATGTAGCCTACACAACCCAGGAAATGATTAGTTCTGTGAAACAAATCAGAACCAGTGTTACACTGTTTACACGGGACACGAGCTGCGTGACAAAATACTATGGAAGTCATTATAAACAGTGATGCTGTCTACACGAAAAATCTCTAAAAGAAAACTGTCGCGGCGTTCTATTTATGACATGCTGACATAAAATTCAAAGGAATCTCTTTATCGCGTCCAGTGTAGGCAGACTTTAAGCTGTTGTGGCCTGTTGTCTGGTGTAGACATGGTGTTACTCACCTATTGAGAAGAGCTGTGTCCCATCACAGGCCTTCCACTCCTTGACTTCTCTCCAGTGCCGGAAAGCTGATGTGATTTTTACACGGGTCCTACTTCTTGCCTTAACGTTCCACAGACTTCTTCGTTTTTTCTTTCTGTCGTAACACCAGGTCTACACCAGACACCAGGCCACCACAGCTTAAAGTCTGCCTACACTGGACCCGATAAAGAGATTCATTTGAATTTTGTGTCAGCATGTCATAAATAGAACGCAGCAACAGTTTTCTTTCAGAGATTTTTGCACTGCTGCACTAAGCTTTTTTTATTTATTTATTATTTTCAATTGTTTTTATTGTCTACCGAATGTACTAAATTGTTTTCGAATTTCGCCATAAAAAAACTCTAATAAATCACGAATTGGTTAGTCTTGACAGGCAACGTAATTCACCTCGCTCACGCTCCTCACATCTGCGCATCCGCCAAAAGGATGCGAGACCGTAAAAATGGAGTGAAGTGCCCAGGTAAAACAAGTTTACAAAATAAGCCAGGCTTATTTCAGTTATTCTGCCAGTTCATTTGGTTTAAAATAAGTCGGACTGTCTGCCATAAGCCTGGCTTATTTGGTAAACTTGTTTTACGGAGCAGGCCCCAGGTCAGTTACATCTGTAAATAGACTTATCGTATTTTTGTTTTTGTTTAGCTAGTTAAGCATTAAACTTCTAGCAAATGTCAGAAGGAGCAGTCAATTACTGAAAAATTACCAAAAGGACATAATTACTACTGTAAAGAGCAGGAATAGCAGACAAATATTTAGAGAGAGCTAAGGTAGACAGCAACACAACACATACAAAAAAATAACCTGGAAGTACACTATATTGTCGGAAGTATTGGGTCAACCCTTTCCGATGAACCCATCTGACTACTTTAGTAATTTCCAAGAAAGCTAGCCTTAATATTTATGCATTGTGTGCTTCTAATTCATAGTAACAGTTTGGACAGGACAGTTTTCTATTCTAATATGACAATGCCTCTGTGTAGAAGGTGAAGTTTTAAAAGAAATGAATTATTGAGTCAGTGTGAAAGAATTTGACAGGTTCGCACCCTGAGCCAATAACTCCTCACGAACACCAAACTACTGAAAAATATCCCCGATTAACCTGGCTGCCTTCTCGCAGGTATTTAAAAAAAACGCAGCCTTTTCTAAACAGTTTGACCATTCACCCATGAAAACGCATTCAGTGAAACTGAACCTTTCGGAAAACTCCTGCCACCATGAAAATGTTTAGAAACTCCAGTTGCAGATTTGTCGTGTTGGTGGTGAAATTAGAGAAAATGATTTTAGATTGTGGCGGGAAGCACACTGTTGTAAATACATGCTTTTTAGAACAATATGTTTAAATAAAGCATTCATGTGTCATTGACTTGTATTCATTTATTGCCATGGTTACCTTTTTATTTATACTTTTACCCATTTATTCATGTTTCCTGTTCATTAATTACTTAACAGATGTTTTGGCTGTAGTGTGTATATATATATATATAAAATAATTAATTACTGGTCAGCATTCATTTTATATTGCAAACACAGAGGAAAACTACTAGGGTTGTGCAGGATGCTTTTCTTTTCAGTCTTATTACTGCAGAACTTAATACATACTACCACCTTTTCATGAGTATAACTGTATCTTTAATAACAATCAATACCACTATAATGGGTTTGCAGACATCATTGTATGAGATTGTTTACACTAAAAAAAGAAATATCTTTGAAAAATCATAAAACCATATAATCATCATGCGTTAAATTTTGTTTTTTTGTTTTTTAAAAGCCTCAGATATTAAATGGGAGAGACATTAGACAAGAAAAAGAGTAAAACATTAATTAACAGAAAACAGAAATTAATAACATATTAATGTTTACTCTTACAATTTTAACTGATTATATATATATATCAAGTATTTTTAAATGCTGTTAAAACTTAATACAAAGGATGCATTAGATCTGTAAAACTGGCCCAAGGAACATCTAATAGATTTGAAATTGGCAGAGAAGTCAGTTAGCAGCCCAATTATTAGCTATTCATCTCCAGAAAGGGTATTTTCAAGGTATCAGAACTATGGGAAAAGAATTAAAGTTATGCCAATTTGCAGATGAAATAACTCTTTCTAAAATATATACTGTACATGAAGTTAATAAAGCTGTTGATTTTATAAATTATTTTTCATGTCTTCTGAGAAATGAATGTAATGAAAACACTAATCTGGATTATAGAACTAATTACATTTTTATATTAATATTTTAAGAAACAACGTTCCAAATAAATATATTAGACATTTAGTAAATGATGTAAGAGATCCTCCAGCTAGATTTTTCACCCAGCACATCATCTAGAGCCCCGGCCAGAGATTCAGCGCCCAGAGAGGAGACACACAGACAGAGACTGCTCTACAAACACACCACATTTGCTCCATCACTGACCCCGTCAGAGCTACACCCCGGGCCGTCAGTGGAGGAGTGAACCCAGCCAGCACAACATCCAGCACATGCTGAGTATCATCTGCTCTCACCTATAACACACAGTGACCAGAAATGAGAAAAAAACACACACACTTCCAAATGATATGAATTGATGTGCAGAGTTCATACTATAACATAACTCACATTATCTGTGTTTGCTGTTGCATCCAATCTGTTATGTTCTTGCATTTTCTGTGACTTGCTCTCTTCTCAAAATTGTAAGCAAACTCTATAGATTATAGTTATTTTGTGATGAAATCACTTAGCATCTCCTTGCATGGATCATTCAAGGTCTAAAGTCCTCAGTCTGGCTTGAAGAGTGAAAATCCAGACCTGGTTCAGAGGAGATGAATCTACTGGCTGTCCCCCATGATACAAAGAAATATTATTATCTTCATTCAAACTCCAATCCACCACACAGGGAAAAGATTCAGGAGGCATGATAATCTGGACTAAATCTGAACTGTCCATAGAATTAGTCAAAACAGAAAAGTACCACATTTGGTTGAAAGTTAAAAAAGGCATCATCTCAACATCTCAGCCTGTCTTCCTGCGTGCTGTAGCCTATACATAGGGGTGGCCTCAACTCATTAGGACACAATATCAAATGCACAACATTACTTCATTCAAATGGACAGAAAACAGTACCACTATTTACATTTATGCTATTGAATCTTCAGAATACAGTCCCTTTTACATTCTTTCCAAATACAAGTATACCCTAAAAATCAACTTGGCATTAATCAAGCTGTGAAAGATATAAGTTACATGCTCTATAAGACAGCACAAAGAAGTGATGGTTTGATTCAGACTGTATATTCAAACAAGTTCTGGGATGAATGGAAAGTACTATACAAACATTCGGCCCATACAAGTCATCAATACTGAGAAATACTGTCAAAAACCAGCACAAATTAGACTGTAATTCGGCATTAAACCGAGAGTACACCGTGGCTAACTACCTGAGACTGATAAACCCTGACTATGTACAGACTCAAAGAGACGAGTCTGGGACAGGTCGAAACAGAGCTGCACTGTCTCACAGAATACCCACAATACCAAACCGTCAGAAACCACTACTATCCCAAAATATGTCCCCAATTTAAAAATAGCACCTTAACTAAAAACAATATAGCGTGCAAATATAGCGGCAAGATTTATCAACCAGTCAACTCCTAAGAGACAGCCACAGACAAGAAACCAGAGTCCAGTAAATATATGACCAACCAATCACACGACTGTACATAATGTTGACTTTAGTTATTCAGTTAAATGATACATAATTAAAGTTGTTACACAACCTTTACTAGATCATATATTCATATGTTTTAGTTTCACTCTTTTGACATTAGTTGTTCAAAGGTAATTTCAAATGCTTTATATTGTTCCAAATTATTATTATTATTATATTTTTTGTATAAATATGCATGCTATGCATGCTTTGGCAATGCAAAATGTGCTTTTGTCATGCTAATAAAGCCAACTGAATTTAATTAAAAGAGAGAGAGAGAGAGAGATAGAGAGAGAGAGCGCGCACGAGCGAACATCCGGGGATTTCCGTTGACTCCGCCCACATTCCGCTGACCCTCAGCAGCGCTGTAAATATGGCGGAGGTAAGAAGGAAATTCTCACTATTTTCCAAAAATAAATCACCGTTTATTTGCCACTAACTGAAAAAAATATTGCTAATAATGTATTTGAAAATTACACTGCGTTGTATATATTTCTGATAGAATTACGCCGTGTTTAGGTCGAAAGACGCGTTGAATTCTTTGAAATTTTATTTCTCCAAAGTTAATAGCAGTTAGCTTCTCTCCAGTTAGCCTGCTGCTCTATTATAACCATACTGAAATACACTACCGGACATTAATTAACGTACACGAACACCGATGATTGTACAGATTATTTGTGTTAATTTTGGATTTATCGATTTTTTTTATAACCCATATTTGTACTTAAAAGTCTATTTTTAATAAATGCTAGGCAAAGTTATGCAAACATATAGATAGATAAAAAAAAAAAATCATGACCATATTGTACATATATTACGGCATATAACACACACACACACACACACACACAATCTCTTTCTCTCCTTAAATTTAATTTAATTGAGCTTTATAGGCACTATTGTGTAACTGTATACAGATAAATATAAAAAGGGTTTAAAAATAAACACATACGTGTCCATCTAAGTAGAAAAGAGAGATGAGCCTTTGTCCCTCATGTGATGACAGGAGGTTGAATTGGGTTTCTTCAATGTTTTTATAAGTGGCTCCATCAGTGCAGTGTGAGCACAGTTCTCTGCTTGTGTTGGGTTGAATTTGAACAGAACTCCTACTAGACTATAGAACGCCCTGTGTGCTTTATCTGTCAGATCTTTAATGCAGTATTGAACTGTCCAGAGGCTGAGATTGACAGACCCAAATAATTAAAACAGGTGATATGATTAAGAATTATTCTCCCAAAAGTAAAATTAAATGGTAACACTTTCTATTAAGAATACATTATAAGGGCATTCTTAAGGCATTATAATGAATGCATAATGCATGAAAACATGCATGAAAACCTTATAATGTGTTTATAATCTCATTAATAATTATAAAATCAGTTATAATACATTATATTTTTTATGTATTTTTGATTGTAACTTTTAAGAGTGTGATTATTTATAGCACACAATGAACACAATATTAAATCTACTTCATTTGTAATGGACTATATCATATCTTGACATTGTTTATTTAATTTCAGCACAGTACCTTATATAATCTTGTGAGTGGTTAGGTGCTGAGTGTTATTTGAGTGTTTCCTATGAGGCTAATAGTGTAAGCTCGCTAATACTTTCACCTGAATAAAATGCATTTAGATTAAATAAGATAATTGGATTAAAGTGTTAGCATATATAGAGTTACTTTTCCACCGTTGTCAAAAGGGTACCAGCAAAGATGTCATATTCAACATTCATCTGATCTGATATCTGATCTTATGGCTGTTTGAGAAAAAAATAGCATTGTTATTATTATTACTTTAATTAAAGTAACAAAATGAAAATGGCATGATATGAGACTTATAATGCATCATTACTATGAGAAATATAATCCATTGTTCGTTGTGTGTAATAAATGATCAAGCTATAAACACAAATTTAAAAAATACATTAAATCTGTTTTTATGAATATTCATGAGATGATACAGTATGTTATAAAATTATTTATAGTGCATTTTGCATTCATTATAATGCCTTAAAAATACCCTTATACTGGATTAAAAATTACGGGCTTAATAGAAAGTGTTATCAATTATATTTTTATTTGCTAGCAAGATGAGGCTTTTTCTGAAAGATCATGAGTTTTGACTTATTGGTAAGGCCCAATTGTTACTTTATTTTTCCAAGATGAAGAGATTATGATGCAGTCACTCTTTATGAAGCGACAGCAGCAGAAAGGTCATCGGCATACAAGAGGCATTTGATTTCTGGCTCCTCAAGGGTCAGACCAGAACAAGAGGACTTGTAAGTGCTGATGCCAATTCATTAATATAGATAATTAATAAAGGTGAGCCGAGGCTACTGCCTTGATGGACTCTTTTCATCTGGCTGAAATAATCAGACCGTTTGTCAATGTTTTTAGCACAGAATTTGTTTCTATGCCTCTTTTCTACTGTTGGGCCAGTGTAAGCCAGTGCTTTAAATGGGCAGGGCTAATAGCCTTGATCCTGTAGCACAGAGCCCAAAATCACAATACGTCCAGAAGTTCCAAAGCGCAACCCCATAATTTCACCAGCAAAGAGAAGTTATCAGAAAGCTAATCAATAAGTAATAAATGACTGGAACTAGCGATATCACAAAAAGAAGATTATTAGTGAGGCCGTTTGTTTGCATTTTTTGTTGTTTACTTAAAGATTAAGGTTCGAAAGCAGAAATGCTTTACCAGTTTTACTGCTTATTATTTTAAAACTTTAAAATGAAAAAACGTCTGAAAATCCTGCTCCAGGGAGCTCCTGATTATGATAGCCTATGCCAAGCTGAATATGGTCATTTGACAGGACTTTAATAAATGTTTTTTTTTTTTACAAATTTATCCTAGCTCTTCCAGGCTTGGTATTTTTGTAAATCGGATATATCGTAAAACTAACCTATATGCCTCTGGAGGGTTATCACATGTCCTCTGAAGCAGATCGATGGGTTTTTGTAGCAAAAATATTTCAAAAATATTTCCTCCTATTTCATTTTGGATAAGTTTTAAAGGCTATATGATTTCTATTTTTCCTTTTCTTTAGTGTGGTATATAGCTATGCATGTATAGACGATTTCATCAGGCGCATGCACCTGCATGCCGAAGTTAACTTCCTGTCTGTGTATGTTTATCGGTTTGGTCTACAAACTCTGCTAATGAAGTTGGTCTTAGGTTATCATACTGTGGGATGTGTTGTTTTTAGTTTAAAATGTGTGCTATAGACTGTTCAAATGTGGAGTTTCACGCTTGCACAGCACAAGCCATTGAAATGAATGGTTTTCATAGCACTGTGCATTCCATGTCCTGTGTGAAAGGGCCTTTAAATGTGTTGTGTGTCTGCGTGTGTGTAAGAAAGAGACAGGGTCACATCACAATGGAGTCCATCGCGGCTTGTGTGCAAATACATTTGAGCGCTGTGTTTGTCACATGACTGTTCCCCTTTTGAGCTTGAACTGATGGTAAAAATAAGGACAATTATTAACTATCTTTACATTTATTTGGAAGGCTTAACTCATGATTATGGTAAGGGGTATTTAATTTTCAATGCGTACCTGTGGTGTTTAGCCAATCACAAGGCATTGGGTCAGATGGCCAATCAGAACAGGCTGTGCATGTAGGAAGAAAGGTCTAAGCTTTTGAGAGATGTGGGGCATAGAGGAGCTACAATAATGTTTTTTGAAGGATAAAGCGTGTCAACATATTCTAATACACCAGATACTAGGGATGCATGATATTGGATTTTTGAAAAAAATTTTTTGGGGGGGGGGCAGATGACAGTACTTTGAAGCTTTGAAAAGTGCTATAGCTTAATATACTATTTATCAATCGCTGCAGTTTTTCCCATAAGGATGCCGTGTTAATTAGGCATATTCCAAATTGTTTTTAATAATTGATTATTTTCTGTATTTTGAAGTGCCCACGATAACAATAACTAACATTTTTATTTTAAGATTTATGTAAATGGTCTAAATCAGCTTTTATTACGGATCAAGATATTAGCTCTATCATCAGGGATGTCACTTGCATAACACACAAAATATATAAAGGGCCAATTTTGTGTTAATATGCCTTGTTCAAAACTCGTTAATGCAAAACCATTGTTGCTTAAATAAAGTTTGAATAGCCTGCACTAAAATGACAAATAATTTGTGTAGGCCTATGAAAATGTAAAATCCATTAAAATCCAATACTGTGCAAGCGTGTCAAACATCCAATACGCACTGGACCTGATCCTGATTTATAATCGAGCTGTTGTCTGATGAAATCAAATACACAGATATAGACAATGGCTATGCTGGGATTTTGGCTATGTTTGCATGCAAAATAAAGTTTGAAGTGACTTAATATCTATTTTACTGAAAGCTCTGCTACTCTCAGCCACTCGCTGCACAGGCGCAGAGATGTGTGTGTGCTCGGAAAACAAGAGCTCACGCTCATGTGGCACTACCAGAGACAAGCTGAGGTTTGTCCAAGAAGTGGCTAGTCGCTTTTTTGAAAAAACGTTGCCAAGAGGGTCTGAAAAGTCCCTAAATTTAGCAACAAAGTCACTAAGTTGGCAACACTGATTCTTTTAATGGTGTGGCGTACCTTGAAAATGATCAATAAAGGAGGATGAAGAAGTAATGGTAGATGGTTTTGTTCTGTCAAAAACAGTATTGAATTCTATCACCACGAAGTCAATGCATCAAGAATGAATGAGAAAACAAATAATAGCCAGATTTGTTGAACCCAGTCTTCCTAATAAGAGACAGGTGGAGAGCCCTATATAAACCTCCTGTAGAAAAGCGTACTGGTGATTTACAGTACAGCATTATATAAGGGCAAAAGATACAGATGGACATGTGGCAAACCTGAATATAGCTGTGAAGGGGGAATTTGTTTATTTAGATTAGCATTTGATTTTAATGTGTTGGGTACAGTTTTTTTTTTTACTAAAATATGTCTATTTTAAAAAATTATAACTCAAATCGCTGACTGCCAACTGCTGCTTTTTTTACTTATAATTCATATAGGTTAGTTTCACGACATATGTATACAATTTATGGAGCTTCAAAGTAAGGGCCACTATCCACCGGCAAGCTGGGAAGAGAAATTGCAAATATAATTACTTTAGTGGTTATATTGTTTAGTATTAAGTAAACGTATGAATACCCCTTTTCCCCTTACCCCTTCTCTCTCTCACTCACACACAGTTGACTGACAATGTTTTGAACATTAATTTCTCAGTAATGTCATGTTGTGGTTTTATTTCTATATTTGTAGGTATTATATTATATTAATTAACTGTGTTGGTAATTTTTCTCCCACTTTCCTTATTAGGCCGACATGATATGATTGAGATTTTTGTTTTTTTTATAAAGAGATTTTCTCTCTCTCTCTCTCTCTCTTTCTCTCTCTCTCTCTCTCTCTCTCTCTCTCTCTCTCTCTCTCTCTCTCTCTCTCT
>JAUMHQ010000044.1:23084700-23100913 GCA_032361165.1 Enteromius paludinosus | reverse complement strand
TGAACAAAAATAAACAATATTTTGTTGCTTAAGCTTATGTGTTCAGTCATTATTCAATGGTATACTAAAAATCCATATGAAAAAACTTACTTCTCATTTTTCTCAGGTCACATATTGATATGCGATTAAAATGTGATTCATTTCGATTAATTAATCACAAAGCCTCTAGTTAATTCGATTCATTTTTTTAATCGAGTCCCGGCCCTAATAGAAATACATGACTTAAAAACTAGTACTCCAATAATAATACAAGTATTAAAAACTAAAGATAAAAAATGAAATGCTTTTCTGCGATGTGAGGTATTATTTCTCTCTGCCTCAGCATCAGGCACGACGCCCCTCTTTTCTGATGGCTACTTGAGTCTGAATGCACTGTTATTATAGGCATTATATGAAATTGGGTGTTTTATGTGAGGCGGATTATGGATCAATAACGGTGGTGGATGTGGTTGGGATAACTGGCCACTGTCACTTCTGCTCTATTGCTGCTGTCAGGGCTGATTTATAAAGTATGTGTGTGTTTGTGCGCGTCCTGCTTCTTTCATTTATTCCACATCACTCACTTGAATGGTTGTTGCAGTGTGTCTCAATTTACCCTGGAAAAAAACCTGATTTGCGAGACGTAAATGCACCTACACGAGAGGGGACAATCTACATGTGCTCACAGAGGTAAGGAGAGTGATTGCCCGTGTGTGTGCGTGTGTGGAGGAAACTTGAAAGTGAGTTTATGCACAGAATTTCTTGATCCCATGGAGACATCTCACATTACAAAAACATTAAGAAATTGAAAATGCCATGGAATTTCAGCATAGTTAAAATACTTTATTTTTTCTTTTATTTTAAAACACATTTTCTGGACTAAATTTTTCACCTGAAATATTATTTTGATCTGACATTCTTAGAATGCATCAATGAAGGTGCCTTTGATCGTATGAACTTCTGTATTAAGAAGGTTTAACACCCTAGTTTTCATACAGTATATAGGCATATAGGTAATAAATTGTGTTTTTTTTTTACATTTTTCATCAGTTATCTATAGCCACTATTTATATGTAATTCAATACATTCCATTTTAAATACCATGCTCAGATTTATACCGTCATAGAACAGATTTGTAATATGCAAGGTCACATTTGTGATGGCTCGTGGATCGGTCCACGTTGGGTTTGAATCTGAAATATTTTTTTACCTGTCAAATGATTTTAGTTCAAAAGGATGCTGTAATATGACTGGTTTCTTAATAATAATATTTCTTTATTTTTATTACATTATTTTATGTCACTGTTTTGTGGAATAACATTCTTGATAGTGTCACAATATAGTAGTTAAGTCATATTTTGTCAAACCAATGTATGAAATTCAATAAAAATAAAAGAAATACAAAATTCAATCATTTTAATGTAAAACATGTAATGGACGAAACAGTGGAATATGTCCATATGTTAATGAATAAACCACACTTTGACCAAATATCTCATGTAAAGTGCCTGTATACTGAGCAAGTCTTTTAAAAGATCTGTTTAACGTGTATCTGTGTCTGTATGAATGAGTTATTCGAGAGAGGATGAATAAACTACTGTTAACAATGTCCATGCATTTAAATGAAATTAAATAATAGTGTGAAGTGAAATCCTCTTTCTCTTCTTCCAGGAGGAGTTCTGCCCCCCAGTGGCACAAACAGACACAGCTAGCTCCAGGTCGATGAAAGTGCTTGTTCAGGAAGGCATTGAAATGTACATTACCCGTGCAGATTTTAGGTCTTTAAAACTTCCTTGACGTAAAATCTTTAAAATTGTAAATCAAACAAACATCAATGAAGGAGGTTTTACAAGAAAAAACTCACAATCTAATATCTAATTCAAATTGTTGCTTTCAGTTTCCTTGTAATTAATTGTGAAATTTACCAGCAATCTCTGCGCGCCAGTTGTTTTAAAGTAGATCCTACAACACTAAAGGAAGCTCAATAGCTGATACGACACAGAAGAAGCCTTGTTTTGGTTACTAAAGAGACCAAAAACACAAGCTTTTATCACCCCAGACCTTTACAACCTATAAAAGACTTTTACAGCTTTAGTAAACATTATTATCCTTACAACACAATGACAATGAGGTTTTAAGAAACGTTATGAAATCTTGGATAATTTATTCACTGATTAAAATGTTTCATGTTGTCAACAGCAACAATGATACCAAACTCCCTGAAACCACAGAACACTATAGAAAGACATCTTGTTTTTTTATATATGCAGCATTTCAAAACAGCGTGCTAAAAACAGTTTGAATTTATCAATTAAAATGCGAGAATGAAAGAAAAGCAAAGTTGTGGCTTGTTGTGGCTCCAGGAACTAGCAGCGGATAAATTACTGTTGAAATAAAGGGGAAGGCTTCTCTCTCTCTCTCTCTCTCCGGCTTTGTCACTTTTACATAAGACCAAAATATAGGGGAACAATAGCAGCAATTCTCCTCTGAGTATATCGAGCCTGGTTGCCGCTTCCCGTTCGTTTCAGTCAAACAAGTAGGAAACAACTAAATTATATGGCACACGAGGACAGTAGCGCCCATAATTTCAGGATCGACAAACCCTGCAATAGAATTACCCAAATTACCAGCACATGAACAGTGTGAAGTGGCGTAATCCTTTGATGTTACTGACACTGCTGACTGCACAAACGTCCAACTGCCCTGGATATTCTCTCTCTCTCTCTCTCTCTCTCTCTCTTTCTCTTTCTCCCTCGCTCAGTGCTGCACTGCTACCATCACTTTCATCTCCGAGCCGCTCTCATTTTACATCATTTAGAATCCATATCTTAATAACAGAGGTTAAATTCCTAATGATGCAGCAATTTTATGATGACTTTAAGAGTATTACGAGTCAGACAAGATGGATTTGACTGAAGTGCTATAATAAAGCAGAGTTGGTCAAATATAGATGTAAACTAAAAATGGTCGTACATATAAATTAAACAGAAAAATGTATTTAACTTTTTACAAATATTTTATGCTTTTTTTTTTTTTCCTTTGCAACATGTATGTCTTAAAGCAAGGTAATTATGGTGAGGAATAGAACTAGATTCTAAAAATGAAAGTTGGATGTTACAGTATACAAAAAAGTATATATATACACTGTTTACTGTATATATATATTCACTGTAATGCTGTATGCATTAGGATTCTCTGTTTAATAATTACCTACATTCACATAAATACATAAATACAGTAACATCAGAGCTACATTACTGCTCTGTCTGACTTTAAAGAGGTTTACACTATAGTAATACACTAGCAATTTTACACTTATTCCATATTAAAGTCATACATGACTTGAATGGAGTAATCCTGACCAAACTAAAAGTAACAGGTACGTGATACTAATGCATTTCAGCAGTGTTTAAGTCAATCAGATGGATTTCTAAATGTACTATGATTATTCATAATGTGCCTTTATAGGAAATATATTTTTTTCTTGCTATAAATACCTTATAGACATACTTTGAAAAATCTTGCATGGACAGTATATTCAATCGACAATTTGAAAATGCAGAGGGATGCTTTTTGAAGACATGCATTTTCATTGCATTTGATTTTGGGACAACGACGCTCCAAAAAAAAAAATTAAAAAAAAAAAATCTTGGCCTGCACCTGCAAAATACATCCGTATATACAAATCAAGCTCAACAGACAACAATGAGAGCGCAGCTCCTTTTATGAGCCGGAGTATCTCCTAGAGCAGCAACGCCTGGTTTCTTTTGAGGAAACGCCACTGTGTAAACAATAACAGCAAGGATTTCTGTTCAGCGCTCGCGGCTACCGCAGATATGCTCTCGCGTCCTCCTACGGCAAGAGGGAGGGAAGTTTTAAATGACAAACATAGACAATAGAGGAGCATGAGAAAACAAATTAACCTGTCAGCCCCTAAACAACACGTCAGCACGCCACACTTGACATGTGATACTAATCTTTTCAGTCCCTGTGGGTGAAACAACAACAACAAATAAAATACACAAGACATGATTCTCTCCTGGTGTTTTTTTATGTGAGACATTGTGTCATATGCATAAAAGAGAGGATCGTGTGCCTGTGATGAGGATGTTTAGGGCTGTGGGTGCTGGTGTGGACAGTTTTTACAAAGTCCACAGATCAGCTTTCTTAAATGTGTTCAAATACGCAGGTAAAATAATGATATTTTCTTATCATTTATAAACACTGTTTTTATGCTTCATTTTAGGAAAACAGACCACAGCGAATCGCTTCATCGACAAAACGCACGTCTCAGCCAAAACTGCTTTGCACATGCTGTTATACTGGTGTGTTTTATTTAGGATGCTGGTGTTGAGTCAGAATCTAAATTCCATTGCTTGTGTTTTCAAAGGCTTATGCGAATCTTCCCATTTCACTCCTCCATCTTAAGACAAACGAAGCATGTAAAGACGTGCCTTCTTGGAAAAGCAGACGCTGTAAGATTCCGATCAGAGGAAGAAAGAGCGCATAATGATAACGCTGCTATCTTTTAGTCATTTCCGTCACGTAACCCTGCCCCCATCTCACAATAAATATAAAGGGTCGCTTCAAGACAGCTGAAATTTAAGTAATTACCGTGCATCAGATTATGGGTCAAACCTACTCTCTCTTAATCTTGCTTTGTTTCAGAGCACTTTCACTCACAGGTCACTTTTTATTCTGTTGGGCCATGTATTAACTAGAAATTCGCTTTTTAGATGTCACAGGGAAGCTGTCAACTTGGTCACCAAGGTTTTATCTCCAAAAAAATTGAATTATTCATTCCCTAACAGTGTTTATATGTACGAGCATTTAAAATAGAAACTATTTTTAAAGTGAAAAGTTCAAATATAAACATTAAATTAGTATCATTTTCAAGAATTTCGTCCTCCAAACTCCACGAAACATTTACGATTGAGCAATACATTAACACATCATGTTAGCTGATATTATGTTAGGCTTAACAAATATTTTTACATTATAAACAGGCTGTTTAATGGCTGGGTTCTTGCATGTGACATATTGCATGGGGCATGTTGTCACAAACAAGTGATCCACGAACCATACATTCAGTATTTTTTTTCAGTAACCGTACCTTCTGTATCTGTTTCCATACAATCTAATCTGAAAAATATTCACCTCGGTAAAAAGCGTGACAGCTAGGCCTGGTCTCCCATATTACTTTCTTTTCTTTATTTATATTAGGCACTTTTAAATGATTTTCTTTCGATGGAAACTCGAGCAGCATTTTTGCCACCTAATTAACCCAGATGCACCACATTAATGAGTTCTCTCTGGTGGCCACCTTCTTTAAAGGGAGAAGCCTTGCCTGCGATCTCCACAGGGCCAAACCATCAGGACATTGTCAGGGCAAACAATAGCCTTATCTGGCTCCTATTCAAGCCACCTGATTAGCTGAGAAAAAGGGGAAGAGAAAGAAAAGGCCATGTCCTTGCCCAGTAGCTGTAAATGTCAGCAAAAGGCCAGGAGACCCAGCGCTTCTTTATATATGTTAGCATATTTTACAGACGGCCAGCGGCACGCGGAGCTCTAACGCTGTATTGATGGCATACGGCTCTCCAGTGGTTCTCAAATGGCTTTACATCAGGACCTTGATTTTTTTTTTATGGGATATTAAGTGGTGACCAATTCCAGTAAATAAACTGTCTATCATGCAAAAGGGTGTAGAATTGTAGAATTTACATCTAAAAATTCTGAGCTTATTTCTCTTAATTCTTTTTGTTTCCACCAAAGAACAAAAATGGTAATTGTGATGTTATATCTCACAATTCTGAATTTGTCTTGAAATTCTATGAAATTGTGATATATAATCTCAGAATTGCAAGAATTGTATTTATTATTATTATTACTATTATTATTAATCCCATGGTAGAATCATGTTTCAATAATTATTACCAAGATAAAATAGAATTAATATTTTAGTTTCAAAATGTCTGAAAATTGATATTTTGACTGCTTCATGCTTTTCTCAGAGAATAATTGCTCACTTTAAAAAAGGCAGGTTCAGCACAAATTATCTTTGCGGCAAATGAACATGTATTTAACACAGTTTTTCTCATAGTTTTAGATAATAAAAGCATGTGATGCATGCACCTGTTTATTTCAATTGGCCGCTAACAAGTAACAGATACATTTGCATCAAAATACAACAGATTTTCATAGAAATCTGAGCCTTTGATATCAACTACATAAGCTCTGTTTAATAATGCACAACTATACTGTATCACTTTGTATTATTTCATTTAGCATTGTTTGCATTTAGAAGACCCCTCAGCCATTTGCTGGTTGCAAACCATGCCACGCCAAGGCTTGAAAAAAGACTGACTGACATCCAGAAATCAGTGACTGAGAGCACAGAAGCATATTTAACGCAGAACAATTAGAACACTAAAAATTAATTTATTAATGTGCGCTGATACTTTAAGTGGTTTGACAAATTGAAATTTATTTTAAAATGTGATTTCCAACCATTAACAGGTTACGTAAAAGCGTACACTTATAAGTACTTTGCTAGAAAGAGTAGGTGTAGCAGCGGAAGACAATCGAAACGGTATACTTTATTAACAGAATTAACTGTAGAGAAAAAAGAGTGAGTGGCCTGCTTTAACCCATGACAGAGTGATCATCCCTTCCTATGATGGAACCTCAATTAACATAACAATTTAGGATAACAGGCCATTAGTAGGACACGAATTAGGGGATTATTAGCAGCTAATTTTCCACCAATTTAGCACATTAGAGGGTAATTAGAAGGCACTGGAGTTCATCTTACTCGTCTGGAGGGAATTTCTGTACTGAGTTATGAGAGCAAAAGGTCAGCACTTAAAGTCTCCAAGAGATGAATACAGTTCAGGTGTGACCCTACTAAAGTGGACTTAACAGTCAGCAGCTTACTATTCCTATTTCCACAGAATAAAAAATGCAAGTAAATCCACCCAAACCCCCATCAAATCATGTTAGCCTTTTACATGTTTAGACTCAGAAAGTGTCATTTTTGTTTAGCTACAGCTGCTGTAACTCCGGGTTTCCAGTGCCAAGGCTCAAAGCTTCAATTCTCTGCACACTGCATCCATTCACCGCCTAGTTAGCAGCTCAATTACTAGCGCTAGACCAAATTCCCAGGCTAAAGATGGGCCACCCACAAACCAGCAGCTAACAAAGACATCTCTGTCTGCCACGTCTTCCCGGCATGAACCCCCTCGAGTGGACAGTCAACATTGGACGCCCCACAGAGATCATTCAAGCGCAGAGGACTCGCTACATGCTATACCATTAATTATTCCGCCAGATTAGAGAGACAATTATTATTGCCCTTGTTCTAATTAAAAATAATTTGAAGCATTTGTAAATTAGTCCTTACAAGCACCGACGGACTAAAGAAACTCATTTATAAGACTAGCGTAAAACAGGAGCCCAGGAGGAGGGCTACCTGTTAACCACTGCTGGGCTCAGCACATTAAACAGATATGCTGTGGAAAATTAGATTCAAATGTGTTATAGTGAGTGTATGCAGTACTACCTGAGGACAGCTGCTTGAAGCAACTGCAAGCCATAGTTTGAAATGCAAATAAACAACTGAAAAACAAATCGATGTTCTATGGTATTAAGCTTCAAATGTGACCTGTATTTCAGACTGGTTTGAAAAAGTGAAAATATGCATTGGATTCTGATGCCGATTTAAACTAAAATTCAAACAATGCAAAACCCCTTCAGATAACATCTAGAAAGAAAAGAACACATCTTAATAACATAAGTGGATATTAAACGATGAATTGCAGGTATCCGTAACTGTAACTACAATTAGAAATTTGATTAATTGTGCAGCCCTAACAATAATGCAGATTTGTCTCTGCAAGGCAGTCAAGCTACTGTTGCATAAAATATATGCTGTACACAAAAAAAAGCAGCTAACAACATTGCTACAGTATATGGGGCCGTTGACGCCACATGTGGCATCTTTTGCATGCTCAAGTTCGTTATTTCAAATGTATATGCATGGTTTGCACGCTTATTATGGAAGCGGCATGTGGTGCGACACACTAATTTTTTCCAGCCTGCATCGAGACATTTTAACATTTCAGAACGCCGCAACCGCACCGCGGGTCATGTGACAAGAATCAACCAATCAGCTTCATTCTTTCCTGTAACAGCACTAAAAGCTAAGCCAAAATGAGGCAAGAGTTGGTTTCTTTGCGTGTAGATCTGTTTTCCTCTGGCGTATGTGATTTACAGCGCGCGCCAGCATCAGTGGTGCGCTCGCGTATTACTGCCATAGATTTGACGCCATAGATATGCGACCATTTTCGGTTGTCGATAACGAGGGGTTCAAGTATTTACTCAGTGTGCTCGAGCCCCGTTATCTATTACCAAGCCGGGCGCAAATTGTTTTAAAAATCTTTTTTTCTCCCACCCCCCACGAAAGATTCCAGAACGCAAGCGGCCGAACGCTTTGGAAAAAAATTGAGAAAGTGGCGTGCCTAGCGTTTTCCATGTGTTTTTAGGTGCGACATGTGAACGGCCCCTAATGATATACTGTAGTTTATCAGAGCTGGAACAAAAAAGCTGATTATACAAATACATAGAGAAACAAACTCTAATTGACATATATAAGTTAAAAGCAACGACCAACAGCTACAGTTATCTAAACCTTTTGCTATAGAGGTCTTTTGATTGCTAAATCATATTTTTGTATTGTTTCCATTAATTGAGTTTGATTGACAGGCGATTGGACCAATCATAATGCCAAATCCGCCATTTTTTCCGACAAACAAACCACACAGGAGACTCAGAATATTTCAAATAAAAGTAACCGGGTCTGTCTTGTCTGTCAGCATGCTGTACTGTACGTGTCCTCTCTGCTCTGCAATGCATTTTTCACTGTGTGAGAACGTAATGTGTAACCTTGTGAAGCTTAATTGTTTATCAGAACAACAGATGATCTATTATGGCACAACTAGATATACGATTCACCCAATGACACCCAATTCCTGTCATCATTTACTCACCCTTATGTCATTCCATACCTGTGTGACTTTCTTTCTTTTTGAATGATATAATATTATTAGACTATTTATTGCAGGCTTGCTCTTATTTGCTGTTTTAATAGTAAGATCTGGCAACATGGAGTCCAGACATACTGTGCCGCCATTCCTGTGTTTTTTTTGCACCACAAATCTAATTCATTCTGTCAAATCTGTCTACTGTGACTTCCCAAAACCTGACAAAAAAACATTAGCTTCTCCAGATTTCAAATCAGGGCAAAATATCTTGGAATTTTAGTATAGTCCAGCATTAAAGCGTTTTTTGTTGTTGTTGTTGCCACCACCCTCAAGAGATGTGATAAAATTTAACTTTAGTTTACTTGGAAACAATCAGCTACAAGAAATGCATTACAGTATATTATAATGATAAAGATTCACTCCTGCGATTTGCGACTGGATTGCTTTAAAACTAACTAGGAACTGTACTTGGATGCATGCCAGCGAACCTTACCTGGGGTTTGGCAACTGCTTTCAGTCAAACCCAATGAATCAAATGAAAACGAATGGCACCAAAAGCTCTAGTGTGAAAGCACCATAAGACACTGTCTTTGTTTTGCATCTTTCTCGCCACTCTAGTTGTTCTCTGAATGAGGTAAGATTTCTTCTTTCTAAGCAGGACGTTGAGCAGGTGGCATGATCCCAAACGGTTTCTAACATACGGAAGGACTCTTAAACCTTTTCCACTTTATTCAGAGCCCAGCTGCCAATCACCGAATAGATTCTGGGTGCAGAGTGGCTGCTGAAGGGGCTTGAAGAAAAGCAGGGGGGGCCTAGAGGAAAACCCTAGCAAGGCTGGAGATTTCTTTAGTAGCGTCCTTTATTACTACAAAAGGACTATGATTAGCGTGGCTACAATAAGGGCGGTCAGGAGAAGCATACCAATTAGGTTACTGTGAGCACTTTTGGTCGCAATTGCTATGGAAACCAGCCCCACTATCTCACAAACACACGCACACACCGCCTAAACACATCTCACATACACTCTTTGTGTAATTATTCAAGAGGAGGGTAGAGTGGTAAAATCAGAAGCCTGCAGTGTTGCCAAGCTCATAAACATAAGGGATATCAGACAGGAAATATTCAGTCAGCTGCAAAAATTAGAATTCTAGCAATGATTTCATCGTTAACTTTAGAATTGGCTGTTACCGTGATTTTGGAAAACATAAGTCAATATTCATTTTAAAATGGCCTTATATTCTTAATGCATGAATGTAGACTCGAACGAAAGAGTTATTTATGAATGTGTGTTATTTGAAAATGTCAAATGTTACTTGAGCCCTATAAAACTACTTTATATTTACCAACGGCCAAAGATCTACTTTATTGTCATTTGATCAAACTGGCTTTCAAAATGTCAATGTTGTCTGTTACATCAACCTTTCACTATTTAATCAATTCTAATATACTGAAATGTATTTGAAATACATCTACAAATACATTTAAATATGTATGTACTTAATAAAAAATCCCCTGCAATTGTACTTTTGGTATACTAGAAGTATTTTAAGTATACTCTACTTAAAGTTTGCTAAACAACTAATTATGTGCATAATGTGTGGAAGTAGTGCCAATTCAACACATACTGGAGTATATTCGATTCACTTATATTACTAATATTATTTTTCAAACATCATACAAACCTCATCAAAACACATTTAAGTTTAATATTAAGAAATATGCATTGTGCACAAGTAGAAAAATAAGGTTTAACTTTCATATAAAATATGTTAATATTACATATAATAATATATCCTTTTTTTTACTAGGGAGCCCATCCAACATCTTTTCAAATACTTCAGATTGTGGAAGAAAAATGGGCTGCGAATAGCAAATTATGTTGACTTTAAATGAATGACAAGGCACAGCCTCAGTTGAACGGTGTGAAGCCTTGTAATTATTGGTCAAGACTCCACTATTAGGAATATTCAAATCTCATTATTAGCATAAAGGCGGGGCTTGCCTGATTAATGCAAAGAGGAATTTTGTGTGCTATGATAAACAAGTCCCCTCTTTTCTTTTGCTCCATCACCCCTTTGTGTTCTCAAAAGGTGAAAAGCTGAGCTAACATTGGTACTCCGTCACCTCACTATTAGTATGCTGTTTAATCACTTTAATTAATTTTCAGCCTCAGAGTGGTAAACTAATCAAGTAGATGCCAAAAACAATGACAACCCTTTGAAGAATCACACAGAAGGACCACTATGCCATTTTATCAGCGCTGCAGACAACATGTGTGGGACAGACAGGGAATATACCTAAATAAATGTTTTTGATAAAAAGTTTAAATATTGGTATAATCAATTTTGTAATAAATAAATCCAGTTTTAATAAACGGTTTTGTCTTTTGTGTTTTTTAACATTATTGTTATTATTATATTTGTTGGGGTTTTTTGGGGAAAAAACTTTTACTGCGTTTTGGGTTGATGTAAAACAACACATCGTGAAAATACAAAGACAAACATCATCATCTTCATCACTTCAGACACTGAATCCTAACTCCAGGATGCAGGTGGATTAAGGATTTTCGTCCATAATCTCTGGGCACTCCGGCTGTTAAACGGATGCATGCTTGGGCTTTGTGCTGTGAATATATTTAGCTCTCCGAGTTTCATTCACTGCTGCTCCAAAAGCATCGATTCCTCCCTCTTCACCACCCTCAGCTGACTGCATTAGTGCCAGCACAAATAATACAGTTTTAGAGCTCTGAGACCCTCCTCGGGGCAAAAGATTAAACCACTCCTCAGAGGATCGAAACCATACACACTTCACAACACACACACACACACACACATTGCATCAGCAACATACTAGATATTTATACTCAAACACCGCCAGATTCACACATGCATACCACACCACAAACAATTACACTTGATTCAGAAACAATTACATTCACAGGGAGAATTTCCTCCAAACCTCACACTCAGTAAGTACTCAAGAACAATGTTAGGAACTGCAATTTACTCTGACTGATCATTCATTTAATTTACCAAGCTTTGGCAAAGATTTCTCTAAGGTTGTCTTAACAGAGTGAAGTAACTAGCTCACTTGAGCTCACTTAATTTTAGGTTACATGATCCAGTTAGTCAGTGGAGACTAAAAGAACGTTCGCTGAAAAATAAATGTAGTTTTGTTTTTATAATATGTTGGTGACTGACTGATAACGGATAGCAAGTTTGACCCCCATTAGAAAAACAATCCATGAAGTGACTAAAAATGTAAAGATGGTATACTAAAAATACAGCTTAAACCTAACAACATTACATTTATGACAAATAAATATTTGATTGTATTTCTCAAACCATATTGTATCTTGTAATATATACCCCAAAATGAAACTTCGGTCATTATTTACTCACCTCATCTCGTTCCTGTAAGACCTTCATTCATCCTCTGAACACAAATGAAGATATTTTTGATGAAACCCAAATCAAAAAAGATATTTCATTATAATAATAACACAGCTCAGCGATGCATACCGAACAAACCCGTTTAAAAAGCATGCAACACTCTTTTTGAAGTATTTTTTAATAACTGTTTAGCTTTTTACTTTAATGTTACTTCACGAAATGTAGTGCAAGGTTATTTAATGTAGCTTTTTTTGCTTGTGTTTGTCACACATTTTCATTGCATGAACAACTAAACTAAACGCCTCCTTTTATGTGTCAGGAGACAAAGTAATAGGGCTTTGGTAGAACACGAGGGTGAGTAAATGTTCATTTTTTTTCCCAATTACCCAATTTGCTGAACCTGAGCACAAGAGAACTGTGAAAGTTGAGCGGGTGACAAAACTGTTCCCAGTGCCTCAGAATCACACACGGAATCATAATTTCTTTTCCATCACTCACATTTCTGAGAGCAAAACTCCCTTCATTATTTAATAGCTTTGTGAATTTGGCCCTAATTGTGCTGATGAGGCGGGGAGGAGAGACATCTCTCAATTGATTGCTGAGGATCAAAACAATGCTAATTGGGTTTCTGTAGAGTCTTTGATCATAATTCGATTGAGTGGTCGTCATTAATTTAATGAGAATGAGTCTGACTGCGACTGGAATTACAGCTGACAGTTTGATGAAGATGAGGATGATGAAGGGGGCTAAAGAAAGAAAGAAAGACGAGGTGTGCTTGAATTTCGATGTTCTTCTCATTGCTCGACAAACATAAATGTACTTGTCAGCCTTCCCCATTTATACAGAGAGATGCTTCTAGGGATATACATTTTCCGTTCACAAATTACTCTCACTTAATTGTGTGCAGTTCAGCACTCAAACAAAACCTCAAAGACAACATAAGAAACATGAAATGGAACGGCAAACCATTTGTTTTGCCAATGTTTCAACAACAACTGTGAAGAAGGGTTGTGGTAAATTAGCTGTGAACATTACTGTACATTATATCTGCTCATCCTCAGCTTTCATTGGGAAAAAATCCTGCTCACACAGGAAACTGAAGTTTGTTTCTGCCCTTAGAGTGAACAAAATAAGGAGAAATAATAAGAGAAATTACCAGCGATAGTAATTTTGTGAGAGATTCTGAGAGATTTAAAGGTGCGATGGTGGTATGACGTCACAATTGCAAGAATCAATATCACAAATCTGAGCTGTAAAGTCAAAATATGAAATCAAATTGCTGCTAAAAAGCTATAAAATGAAGTCACCACTCTGAGATATACAGTAAGGTATGGTTGTGAAAGCTCACAATTATGAGAAATAGTCACAATGTGACAAAGAAAATATTCTAAAGAAAGGAAGTTAGAATTACAAGCACTATTGTGAGATACGAAGATGCAACTGAGAGTCACAATTGTGGGAAATAATGTCACACCGTGAGATTTAAAGGCACATATACTGAGAAATGAGCAGATAATACAATTGCAATTAAGCAATAAAGTCATATTTTGGGATATGAAGTCACATTGTGAGATACAAAGTTGCATATAAATGCGTGATCGCAATTTCAAGACAAAAAAACTTTTTCCCTAATATAATGTTTTTCCTCTACTCTGAGGTGGAAACATGCTTCCTCCGGCAGCTGTACAGCTCTGTCTGCTTAATTGAATTATCTGACCTTCTTCTAATTGAATGTTTAAATCTAGAAGCACAGCAAACAACAAGAAAGTAAGTGGTCTTGCTGCATGGGAAATCTACAAATGACAAATCCCCAGACGACGTTACATCAAAGAAACCCTGAATCCAAGAGAAAGTGATCCAGACGGTGTTTACCCTCCGATACTGTCTGTTTATCTCTGTCTCTTCCCTAATCTGGATATAAACAAGAGTCATGCAAAGTACTTAATAAAGGAGTTGGCTTGCTCCAATATGACAGGCCAAACTAATAGGATTTAATGACAGTCCATTTACATGTCAGTTTGTGATGTTGTGAAAGAATGAGGGGGATAGGGTTGGGGGGGGGGGAGTGAACGGGGATATTCTGGGCTGCTTTTGACACTGACAAACGTAATTACATTAGACGGGTTGCGTCTTGGCGGAGTGTTGCAGCATGTATCTGTTTTTAAAAAGAAGGAGCCTCTTTACTCTGGATCTTGTCAAGTCTCATCTCTTGCATCTATCCTCTTAGGTAGAGAGAGCTCATCCGCTTTTGTGCACGTCTCACTCGCTCGCCCGCCCGCTCGCGCACACACCGCTGAGGCCGGACGCCAATTGGCTTCCATTTCTCGATTAGCTTTGATGTCGAAGACGCAGCTCATCTCCAAATGCTTCCATTACTGGTATCACATTAAAGAGCGAGTTCAGCCACGGATCTGAGCGTGGTACACTTTCATGTGCATTCTCTCTTCATGCGAAATACTTCACCTCTCTCACCGCCACGTGTAATTTCACATCTCTTAGCGTACGCCGTCCCTGCCTGCTCTGGAGACTGGGTTCAAATGGAGCAAGTACACTGTGCTTGAGATGAGTGCAGGAGATTGTAAAAGCTGAGCTTCAGAGTCTGGCTGGAGAGAAGTGAGAGAGAGAAAGAAATGCGATTGGGGGGAAAAAAAAAATCTAGATCATAAGACCTTCAACAGGGCTTTCTGATGATTAAATATGCAGATGCAACTACAATCTCTTCGTTTTATGTTTACTGCGCCTATAGCTCCTGTGCCTCAACATCACCATCTATCCAGATCAGAGACTGAGCTTATCCTGTCACGGTTTAGCTGGTTAATATGGCGCTGTTCTGCACCGTCTGATTCTAAAAGCATCTTTCTGGATTGACAGTCATTCAAAATTAGTTTAGCATTCAGTTCAAGCAGTAGAATTTGAACTGTTTTTGAACAAGTGCAGAGTTTTGTCTCATTAAACCAATACGAAAATTTTAATCGTACGCTGGTTAAACAATAGGAATATATTGATAATATTTTATAGTAATTTATCTGTAATTAAATCTTCGGATTCTGTTTAAAGTAAAAGGCAAGAAATAAAAAAAGTATAATTCGGCAGGACACGGTGACAGCCACTGCTCTTTGTCACCAAAATCGTAATTAAATAATTAAATACATTATTTCAAAATCGCATTTCCATAACAAACGCAGAAGAGTGTTGCTGTGTGTCTCCAGCACTTTAATTGACTTTCTAAAACAGCTGACTTTGACAGCAAAAGTTTAAGAGTTATCAACAGGCCTTGTGAGAACAAGACCTGGTCAAGACCAGAAAAATCTGGTGATCTAGTAAAAGAAAGTGACAAAAAAGACGAGTAATAAAGAGAGAGATGAATGGTTCTGTCAGACAGGCAGCCTATTGTGATTTGGAATATAAAGCCACATTGTTCTAACCTCATGATATAAGATAAAATGCTTTCAGACATCTGACATTAACACAACACAAGGCAAATAAATCAACCGTTTTATTCAACTCATTTAAGGATGAATAAAGGCTTTCACATTATTACAAATAATTTGTATTGCACATACATGCTTTTAAAGTAGGGCTGTAACGATACACCAAACCCACGATTCGTCGTATCACGATTTTTGACCCAAGATTCGTCGTATCACGATTTTTTACCCACGATTCGTCGTATCACGATTTTTGACCCACGATTCGGTTCGTATCACGATTTTTGACCCACGATTCATCGTATCACGATTTTTGACCCACGATTCGGTTCGTATCACGATTTTTGACCCACGATTCGGTTCGTATCACGATTTT
>JAUMHQ010000044.1:23061757-23084600 GCA_032361165.1 Enteromius paludinosus | reverse complement strand
GTATGGAGTTGGATTCGGTCGCCCAGACAGCGCGCCTCACAGAGGAACGCGCTCAGTCGGTGCTGCACTGCTTGAATACGTTCAAACGCAAAACAGCGGTCCAACTGAAACAATTCTCTAGGTGAGCTATATGAAGTGAGCTATATTAACCTCATATAGCTCCTTTAACTTACAAGCTCTAGCCTAATGTCCATTTTTTCACAGTTTCTCACAACAACCGATCGTTTCGTGTCTTAAGACATCAATGTATCAACATCTAATTTTCATTTTTGGGTGAACTATCCCTTTAATTTTCTCTGATAAAGGTAAGAGTAATACATCATTCAGAACTGTAAAGGGTCTACTTTTATTTCTCTGCACATTTTTGTCCTGTGTCAGCTTCCATGGCTTCTCTATGTGTGTGGAAAGGGCGGGGTGAGCCAGGCACTAAGCTGTTGAAATTTGAATCCTAACTGCTAAATGCCGCTAAAAATTACACACTGCACCTTTAAACCGCAATGAGCGATCCAGTCATTATGTAGATCATTATTTATTAAGCTGATTTATGAAGCGGTTGGTTTTTGTCACATGATCTAGTGTGCTTGCAGCATTCTAAAAAATTGAAATGTTTTCATCTTGTGTGTTGCAGGTGAGCTTTCTGTTTATCTACATTTGAAATAACAGACTTCAGAATGCAACACACACATGTGAATGGCCCCTTATACTTCTTAACAGTTAAGCATGTTACCTTCCTTGTATTTTATCTCTAGATCTTCAGCCAGATGGTTTTGTTGCATCTCTCTCAGTATCATCAACGTGGTCTTCACAGCTTCTTCTGGTCCAGAACGCTCTACCATTTTATCCACTGTTTTTAAAATATCAGCATTCTCCATTTGAGATGTTGGAATACCCTTACGATTCATCAAGTACCACTGAAATGTGTTTAGATCCTTTGATGACAGTTCCTCCAGTGAGTTCTTGAGCAGCTCTTTGAATGACGCCATCTTCCTTCAATGAATCACTGCAGGACAAGAAAAAGATCTGAAGTAGTTTTACTCATTGACACTCAAATATGTATATTATTTGCAATATTTGCACACTAAACAAGATTTACACAAAATCTTGGAAGGCAGAAGAAATTCAAGCTTGATTATGTAAAAAAAATAATTAAATATGTATTTATAAAGAGGTCAGACATACAGTCATCATTGTTGGGTAAATTGTCAATAAAACTGTTGTTAAACAATGGCTCAGTAATGTCCAATAGTCTACAGTAGAATAAATATGAACTGATCTCACTTTTAAATATACTGTAGGTCAAAATTGTTTGTAGTAGTGTTTATTAATTTACCGTGAATAATGATGATTGAGATGTTACCTGTTCCTCCTGAGAACTGCTGTCTTCAGCTGAAGCACTGAATCTCCTCTCGCTTTGGCATTTTATTACCAGTAAAGAGAGAAAGAGAAAAAGATCAACAGAAACAAACAGAATGGAAACACTAAGATGATGAGACAACGATGAACGCTGGGTGCATTCATTCAAATATTTTTGATGACAAAAAATAAATAATAAATTCTAGATAGAACACAGCTGCAATTCAGTAACACTTTACAACAAGCTAATAAATCCATTAGTGCACTAGTATGCACGGTTAATTAACGCAACAAATGAGACCTTACTGTAAAGTGTTACAGACGATTCTGTATTGGTCAAACATTTCTGTGAATGCTGAGATCTTTCAGAGAAAACACAAGACATGTGAAAGTGCGCAACACTATTTAAAAATAAATTCAAATGACAGTGTCTAAATAAATATAAATGCGGTAATAAAACAGTTTTACAGTAACATTAGACCCATTGGTGATATTATCATTTATGTTTCTGTAGGGGTTAATCCACCAGTGTGTGTAAGCTCTTCAGTCACAGTACTGTTTGTAATGTTAAGATGTAATTATTGCTGCTATCCATGATTTTGAAAAATTTACATAGCTTCAAGAAAAGTAGAAATAGTAAAGTGCTTGCTTTTTTTTTCAGATACTTAATTTCAGTCAGTACACACAGTCTAATACACTTGTAACACGCTTACAGCATCTCTCAGAATAAAGACAGTCTGTCGAAAATGTGTTTAAAACTAAACATTAAACTGAAGCAACTAAATAGTCTTTATTCAAACATATTAACATAATTATATAAATAATGATGGCCTATTTTGCCCTTGAGAACAGCTTGGACCCTTTCCGTACTTTTGCGCAGCATGTGTCGATATTGACTGTAACTGTAGAGTGTTTTGCTATTTTCGCTTGCTTTTCTTGTAAAACAGTAAACAAAAAAAAATAATGGATAACCACAAATATTTTATCATTAGAAACACTACTGTGAATAAAGAGATTACACATGGTTTAACTATTACAGAAAGTCTGCATCAAAAAAAAAACTAAACTTTAAATCCGTGTCAATATTTTATTATTTATCAACGTACCTTGAATGGTTCAGGTTTCTTGTTCCAGCTCTGAGCCGGCGTCTCGTCTCATCACTGGAAATGTTCTTCTCTGAACTTCAACTAAATCAGAACCATCACAGAAAACAGTTTTTTAAGAGCATGGTCATCATCATCTGACGTCAAAACACATACATCTTGTCTGATGTATACAGGACAGTTCTGGTTACAGACAGGAGACCGATACGCAGACAGTATTAGATAATCAGCAGCAGACATCACAGATGAAAGAACCAACATCATCTGATGAATGATTGTCAGTTGTGTCCAAAGACTGGACAAATATGCTTTGAATAACAATGAAACTCACACAGTAGCGTGAGCACATGAGCATGTAAGCTATGAACCCAAAATGATTCCAGGAAAAACCCTGCCTAAATGAAACTGAAATGATCTATGTGTGTTTACCGACGCACTTAAATATGAATATCAGCTAGTAAAATCTGTCTTAACTAATTTGGATCAGGTTTTGCAAATACATTAGATAAATACTGAGAAGATGTTTCATAAAACAAAGAAGCATTGCTGTAGATAGACATGAAAAGAGATGTAGGCAAAGTGTGGACTAAACAGTATCAGTGGATGGCATAATCACTTCAAACAATCAGAAATCTATATCCTGCTGCCGAAGCATTCAGTGCTATACTCTTACAGTACAGAAGAGTATTTATGGTATGCAAAAGTTCAATCATTGCAATGGAATGAGAATTGTCACATTCTGGAACAGTTACAGCACGGAAACAAATACTGATTTAGACGACAACACGTCTCTCGACTACTGTGTGTGTGACCCTCGGTCTGAAGCACCTGTGCTCTCATGAATGTTTATCTCTCATAGGATTGAGCAACACAGTCTCATAAAAGAGACACCTGTGTGCCACTGAGGGACTACATTGTCTCACCACGACATCGAAATGAATGAGTGAGTGAATTAATTCATGCTTAGTCTACAGGAATACGACCCTGACCAGTCTGATGCCTAGGCAAGATTTGAACCAATTCCACCACTTCCATCATTCACATAGAAACTGATTAACTTTATAAATTATACTTTCTTTTCCCATTTTTTTACTATACATAAAGGGAAACATTTTGAGCAGTTTTTCCAGGCAACATTTTTTGAACAGTTTTGCTTGGGCACTTTTCAACTGGAAATGTGTAAGAAATTTCTATCTGGCTCATTTATTTAGCCTGTATTTCACCTGCTTGTCTTTTGACAGCAACATTGCTCAAAAAGTTGCCCAGAGTGTCATCAGCCTAACAGAACTTTGCTTTACTAGTATCATCCAAAGCTAGTACACAACACATTTCATTATTTTCTGCACTCTAGCAGTATAAATAAATACAGGACTGCTCACCAAATTAAACAGCTATATTTGAATATGTTTTTAAAAAAGAAAAATCATAAAAATGATCAATTATTGCAGGATTACTGGGGCAGTTATGTTAGGTAGTGTTCTGCGTGGAATATATATACATTTCTTTTTGTTTTTGTGTTTTTTTTGGTCGCCAATTCATAACTTTCAGTCATGTGACCGTCTCGAAGACCTGGAGGGGAAAACATCCCCAGAACTGCTGCAGTAGTGCATAAGTGGCTCTGTTTCACAGCTGTATATATTCAGATCATCTCTCAAAACAATAAAACAGATATGCGGCAATATTTCAATCGTTAAACGTTGTAGAAACACTTAATACATTAAAACAGTAATATTGTGAATATTAATGAAGTATAGTTTACATAGGCTCGCAGGTGAGGCTGGAATACGAACACCGTCTGCTAGGGTCAAAGTTTTCCGTCTACGGGAGACAATTTAACACGAATCTTTGCTCGCTGCACTGATATTCGGGGGTTCATATTCTTGTCTGTACAAAATACAGGGTGTTACTGAAATTTGCCCTCTGATATCTGCATTTTACTACGTTAAACGTAAACTGCATAAAACCATGTGGGTCAGTGAAGCAAAGTCTGTCAAATGGATTTGACCTGTAACAGGTTCCTTCATCTTGTGTATTTAAGTCTCGTCTACCCCAGTCATTATTGTCGGTCATTAAATGTGTTTCATGATGCTGTACTCACGCTTAAAGCTTATCTTTGATTAAAACCGTTCACTAAAGGACTTCATGTCTGTCTGACAGTTTTCCAGGAACCAATGTAAACCTCTTTCAGTAATCATGACGTGAACAGAATTTGATGAAATCTCTTTTCCCATACCCCACTGTTCCTGACCCGATCATACAATGTCTGTTTATTCTGAGTTTGTGCAAATGTGGCTGCTGCTGCTTTACATTAGGCAAAGATACAATAGAAAAAAAAAAGAAAGTTTTGCGTGCATGAGACTACGATCTGTCACACAGTAGAGTTTCACTTTTGAAGAAACATTAGTCACACTCATGAATCACTTTCACTTTCGCTGCTGTTTGGATTCATTTCTTTCATTTGCTACATGTACAAAATCCTCACAGATTGGTGTTCAGACCCATTCAAACCAGGAGACAAATTCATTTGACAGATTAATATAATTATAAGCAAAAAACAAAAAATAATGATAAATAAAAAAATATATATATATATTTATGTATATAAAAAAAAATCCTGTTTTAAATTTCTATTGATGTTCTTTTGTAACAAATGTAGAAATAGAAGCAAAAACAATGTTTGGTTTGAGAATAGCATGTTTTAATTACTCCAGCACTAAACACTTCACACTCTTTCCATCAAGGACAACAGAGCAGAAGCTCGTCTCGTTTCTGATTGTACATGAATGTGTCTGTCTGAACTTTAGCTACACCACACACACGTTTGTAAAACATCAGTATTATGACCCAGGTAATAAAAGTACACACAGGTATTGTGGCTTAGACTCTGTCCCAGTGATCTTTGGGTTTGTAAACGTCCCTTACTGTACACACTGAGCTCAGGTCATGTTCAGGAACAGTTCGGAAGGATCCTAGAATCAGGAAGAGTCGGTAAACCTGCAGCAGTGAAAGCATGACGTAAACAGACTCTCCATAGAAACAACACACACACATCACGTCTGCCTCAGTGTTTGTCAGGGAGAGATAGAGAGTGTCTGTCCTCTTATCTGTGTTTCTACAGCAGGAAACAAACAGAGGCTATAATACAGCACAGTTTTCAGAGAGGTATGATCTCCATTTCTATTTCACTTCTGAAAGAAATACATGGGTTATACATACACAGTGTTTATTGGGTTTAAAACACAACATTGGTGTTAGTGTTTAGTTCATCACTCCAAAAGCATAAGAAAAAAGCTTACTTTTTACTTTTAAATGTTTAGGTGCAATTAAATGTGGACACTTTTTTAGTTTTTAAAACCATGTCTAAGTTATCTTTAAAGGAATATTTAGGCACAATTTTTTTACAGTTTTGTGAACATTGCTTTATTCAAATAAAGTAAATTATTGTAACATCAAAATATTGCAAATGTACCCTTAAGACAGTTAGAAATGTCCTTGTAATATCGAAATTATCTGCATCTGATACCACAAAACTCAATTCCATTAAAGCTGAGGGGAAAAAAAGACAGATAAATGATATCCTTTCTGATGTCTGATCAATTGGAAGGTCAAAGAAACCTTTTTTTTGTTTTTTGAAAACATCACACAAGTAAATATTCTGCACATCCTCCAGTGATCTTGTGTTTTAATAAGTACCCCTGCATTAATATCCCATGTGAAGGTACAGGACCATGGTGAAGACATTAAATGAATTAACCCAGCTGAGGGATTCTTGGTTCGGTCGGCCCCAGCCCAGACACGGACTCAAACTCCTCTCCTGGTTTGCCAAGGATTGTGTTTCTTTTGATGAAGTCAACAACATGCTCTCTGAATGTGAACCTGCCAATGGTGATTTTGGTTTTCACTATTTTGTTAACAAATGTAATGGGAAAAAACTTCTTTTCGACAAAAATTGCACTTACTATGTGGTTGGAAATCTAAATGTCAAAAAATACCCAAAAGCTAAAAACCTTCCTAAATATGTCTTGGAAAACAAAAATAGTAAAGAGCCTGGGAGCAACACCGACCGCATCATTGTCAGTCTCCACAACGCAACCCAGTTTCTTGGAGTTTATGTGACTCAACACTACAATCAGTCTAACAGCTACGATCCAGACACCACTTACCAGATCTCCAGAGAACTTCTCAAGATCATCAAGAGAAAGAGTTTAGAGGACTTACTGGTCGAGATGGGTTATTGTTCACACACACAGCACATCATCAATTACAGTCCTCCAACTTCAGAGGAAGATCATACAGTGGTCCCCATACCGTCCAGTGATTCATCTGACAGCGAGCTCAATGATGACCCACCTGCACAAAACAACTCCAGGAACTCACCCGTGCCTCGGGGATTATGGGATAGATTCTGCACTATACTTTAAAACAGACTAAAACAGATGTCTTCTAAGCCTACATTGACAGATGCAGAGTGAACATATAAATGTTTGACTGGAAATTAGATTTGATCTCATTAACAGGGTTTTTGTGAGCATTACCACTTCTTTTCACTACAAACGTAATTGTACAGTAAAGTTAAGTGGTATGCTCCACTGTTATATTGTCTATCATCAGCATGTGATGAAATAGTTATGTGATCATACTCATTTACTCACTTGTTAAATTACTTTGTTTTATTATCACTCGTTTTATTATAATTTTCTGAGAAAGGATTAAGTTGAGTGACGAAAAAAAAAAGTGTTATGTCAAAGAAATATTGGTGAGCAGATGGATATCACATAAACTAATAAAGAAAGTAAAGACTATGAGAAGGTCAATGTCAACGGTAACATATTTGACTGCCTAATGAAAGGATTTACAATCTCATAAAACAAAAAGTCAAATAAAGAAGATGTACTGTAGAAGAAGATAAACCTATTGTCATTCTTTAGACCAATTCATAAAACAAATGTCTGTTTGTGACCAAGCCTTTGATTGGCTGTGTGAAGAATGGGATAGGCTTTACTGGAGATAAAAAGCTTTCAAATTTGACCAAATCTTCAGTAAAGCTATACTTTGAGTAGCCTAAAGCCTGTTTTATTGATGATATTTTATCATGAAAGAACATCATTATAACAACAAAAAAAACAAAACAAACTCACCTTCTTCTTCTTAGGTGTTTCTGGGTGGTTGGCAAACCAACTTGTAGGTCCATTACCGCCACCAACTGGACTGGAGTGCGGACAGAATACATGCTTATAGGATTGACATAACGCAATAGATGTGGGAATATTATACATAAATACATAAATAAATAAACAAATAAATAAAATAAATATAATAATTAAGTATAATATAATAATTACAATAATCTTTTAGCTTCTGCTTTGCTTAATGGAACTTGTAAATCTACTTAACTTTAAAGTTTGTTTAGCCAGAATATCTACCTTCTCATTCCCCGCCACACCAAAAGAAGGAACCCAAATGAATTGAATTGATTCACCCTTAACCTTCAATTATACAATTTATAGAATATTTAAATCGTCGTTTGTATTAACACTTCGATCCAGAAGATGTCAGTGTTACAACAAACCTGATAACAAACAAACTGTCATGATTTGATGACAAGTTATAAATGTCTTTCATTTTCCTTAGGTTGTGTGTGTAAGTGTTTAGGAGTTAGAGACGCTGTTATCTGTCAGCAGTGCTAGAAGCTCAAAGGCAGTGTACCTGAGCTCAGTGTGATGATCGCGAGATCAGATGAGACGATCCTCTTCACTTTACGAACCGATCTCAGCGGCGGAGGACCACAGATAACCCTGTCTGACGGGGAAGACGTCTCCTCGCCATAAAGACACCCCTTTACATGATATTTATGGAAAGATTGTGAGTGAAAACATAGTTCCTTCCTCGAGGACTTTCATGTCTCGCTCTCTTTGACAGAAAGGCTGCAGGGGTTTTCTCTCGGATCTGTCAGGGATCATGGATTGGGGTTCAGATCTTTGGGTAAGTTTCTTCTTTACTTCACAAGCAAACAGGTGTCTGTGCACGAGCTTCAGGTGAAATCCAACTCCCACAACTTTATCCCGAAGTGAATTAGCAGTCGAGTAGTTTACGTTACTGCTCCAAATTACTTTAAGGGCATGTATTTATATTTAATGTAATGTGAAACAATATTTTTTTAACAAACTACTGCACACGAACGTATTCGTACTAATACATTTGACATTTAAAATGATACAACACTGAATTTTATAAAAGCAATTAATGTAAATTGAACTAACTGCGACCCAAAAAGTTTATATGGATATTGAAGCCAAGTATCGTTACAGTTGAAATAATTTTACAAACGTGATAAATGACGTGCGCGCTTGACATTGCGTACAAAATAATAAACGCATCAAACTGAAACTGGAAAACATCTCAAAAACGCGGAGTTATATTTGTTTGGGACAGTTGCAAGAGAAGCGTTCCTGCGCTTCTCGTTTTAAACAATTATGAAGAAATTAAAATGTCACCACACATGTTTTAGCTGTATTTGTACTATTATTTATTCTTGAAATCACGTGACAGCCTCACAGTGATTTGCTTTCACTGTCTGAGGCTTTACTGTACCTGTTCAGGTTAAACTGGTTTGGGGGAACCTCTGGTTTCAGATCACCTCTGAACAGCAGTAAAGACCAGACAAACTATTTCTGATCTCCATTGCTTCGGAATGATTTCTGGACCGTCAGGAAGTATATTACTGAGTTCACACAGCGTCCTGTTAAAATAGATGTGTGTCTAGTGATTTAAACTCAGTTAAGTGTAACTTACCATGGTGCATGCTAACATTTCAATAGAGTTAGGTTATAATACATATGATTAGCTGTACATATGTAAAAACAACAGAATTTCTGCTGAATGCATGTGTCACGTGACCCGTCGGATCAGATGGTCCTGTCACTGCTAGCGTGAAGTGGATCGACCTGTCGAGCTAGTTTAAGAGTCACACGCGGGACGAGAGCGACAGATCCGAGGCACCACACCTATACTGAGAGCTAAATGTCCCACATACCTCACACACACACACACTGAGAACCTGTGTATGGTGTGTTTGCAGGACCAGCAAGATGTGATCGAGAGACACACTCAGAGCGGCCTGGATCTGCTGGAGCGATATGTCAAGTTTGTCAAAGAGAGAGCCGAGATCGAGCAGCAATACGCCAAGCAGCTCAGGTTTGTGTTTGCGCTGCAGAAATCACACCCTGACAATCTTCCTCTGCAAACACTGTTCTGCTTTCTACACACTCCCTGATGGAAAAAGCATTGGTTCATGAATATTAGTGAGGTCACAAAGCTGAACGCTCTACACTGATTGAGCATCATCATCCCTCCCGGGTCTACTTCCCTTTACTTTGTTTGTCAGATCAACAGAAATCTTGTCATATGTTCATGCTAGACTGACAGCGGTGTTTGCAAAGTCTGTCAAATACATTTCCACGTGCACAGTGGTTGTTAAAGTGGCCGCTGGTGGTCAGGGTTAACATGGTTCTCCTTGGCTTGACCTGTTTTGTGTGTTTCCCTGAAGGAACCTCTGTAAGAGATATTCCAGACGAGGAGTCAAAGAAGAGCCGGATACAAAGTGAGTCGATTAGAAACTGAAACGCTGATAATCAGCCTCTGCAATGCTGAGTCTCAACTATTTGGGTTGAATGAAGATATTTGTGGTATTTCTAAAACACTCTTAGTATTGTTTGTTACCAGAAACTGGGAGTATTGATGTTAACTGAAACATACTGTAAGACAAGGAAAGCTCTCTCTTCAATAACCATACAGTTTGTCAATTAATTTTTTTATAAACTGCTCACACCCAAAATACAATATTTGACACCAAATCCACAAAACCATACAGTAATTCTCAGCCTTTGACTCAGCTTCATAAAACACAACACACTGTTCTCTGTGTAACGCACACTCTTATAACAGGGATTAATATTAATAATAATAAAAGGAGGTTTTTTTTGTGTGTGATATTTTGACTGCAGTGAGATGCAAGGCTTGGATGGGAGTTCTTGGATTTGTGTAAAGTTTTGAAAATGTGTGGTTGGGGAAAAAACTAACATTGTCGAGACATTAGCACAAACACATGATTAGAAATGTGTTCTGGTTGGCCGTTTATCTAATGTTTCATAAACATCACTGCTCACATGCTGTGTCGGATTGTTCTGAGAACTCTTCCCATGATGCTTGTAAAATGACCAAATTGAACATTCCCTTAACCTTTCTCCTAGAACTCACATAAACAAGAAAAACATCGTAGAACCTGGATGTTTTAGATGAGCGTTCATTAATCAGTGTAATGAGTGTGTGATCGTCGTCTCTGAATGCTGTGTTTGAGCAGGATGAGCCATCAGCAGGCGTTCCAGGACGTTCTGAATCAGCTGAACGAGTACGCGGCTCAGAGAGAGCAGCTGTCCGAGAGCATGAGTCTGAGCATCTGTGTGGAGCTCAGCAGAAACCTGACGGAGCTGCGACAGGAGCGCAAGAACGTGAGCCATAACCTACCTGCACAAACCTCTTGACTTCCTCAAAGTGCATCTGCAATGAGACGCTGATTGTTCATTTGTTTTCTGTGGGGCAGCATCTCTGTGAGGTTAAGAAAGCTCAGCAGAACCTGGAGAGCAGCTTCAAAGTGCTGGAGACTGTGAGTAAACCTCGCTGTAGACACCATCAGATATTATTGTTTAGTTTTTGCTTGCTTTCACTAACAGCAGTACATTTGAGGATTTTTGAAGGAAGGTGTATAAAATCTCAAACAGTGTGCTGTGAATCAAAGGCGAAGACTAATTTGTTTCCTGTTGACTGCTTCTATCCAGAGTAAGAAGCGTTTTGAGAAGGAGTGGAAAGAAGTAGAGAAGGCCAACCAGCAGACAGAGAGAGTCCAGCAGGACGTCAACTCCACCAAAGCTGACGTGGACAAGGTGCAGACTCCTTCAGCATACTAACACTTCATGGGACATCAGAGGCTGTGTATCTGATGGTGTGTGTGTTTCAGGCCAATCAGCACGCTCACTTCCGTTTACGCATAGCAGATGAGTGCAAGAACGAATATGCTCTACAGCTTCAGAAATACAATAAGGAGCAGAACAACTTGTACTACTCGGAGATCCCGTCTGTGTATAAGGTGCGTCAACAGAGGGGTCATCAGCAAGCCTGGAATACTGTGTGCCTTACTTCCTGTCTGTCTGTCGCTCACAGAAACTGCAGGAAATGGAGGAGCGGCGTATCCGGATGTTAGCCGGCGGCTACGTGCAGTTCTCTGAAACCGAGAAGAACCTCCTGCCTAACATCAACAGGTGCCTGGACACCATCAGCTCCACTGGAAGGAGCATCAACGAGAAACAGGTGCCCCCACACACACATCATGAAATATCGTAGTGTGTGTTTGTTCAGGATTTCTAACTTCAGCCTCACTTAAGGAAATTCATGAATACTTGCAGTGGTTTGAGAAGAGCTGATAGGAGCTGCAGGAATGTGTCTTGTCATGTGACTGCACATCATTCCACAGTTATGCGTGTTCTCATCCCTCATCATATTTACTGACAGTTAGTGTTTCCTCAAAATGGTGTGATGATAACCTAGATCAGTGGGTTGTTAATGTTTCAAGTAAAAAAAAAACGTTCAAATAAAGTTCAAATAAATCACTGTTTTGATCAAAATAACTCATTAATAAAAAGACCTTGTTTTAAATAAGAACAATTATTTACAAATGTGTACAATTTTATTACAATAAATAAAAAAAAGAAAAAGTAATAAATGCAAAACCATTTTAATGGATTTTGATACATGATTAAAATGTCAGTTGATAAAAAAAAAACATTTTGATGAATATGAAATAAATAAATGAGACGTGCAATTAAAATTCATAACTAAGTAAAATGTGATTTGAATAAACTTGATAAAAAAATAATTACAACTTGAATTAAAATGCTTAAAATAAACACACAAAATATTACAATAAGTAGAGTTTAAATGTTGTCTGAAAATCTTGTTTATTCTCAGGTTTTGTCTTACCTACTGTAACAAGGACGCTGACACAGAATGGGAATCCATTTGCAGAAGTTTATTAAAAGCGAAAGGCAAAGACAGGTTATTCAGTTCAGGCAGTGGGTCAATAACAAGAAGGCAATCCAATCTGGCGTCATACAAAAGGGCAATCCAAGAGGCATATACAATAAGGCAGTCCGATCAACATACCCGGTTATAAGGGCAGTCCATGAAATCGTAGTCAAGGCAGGCAGAGTCGTAACGATATCAGGCAGAATAGCAATGGGAGAAATGTTTGGTAAGGCAGTGAGACTGGCAATACGTCGCAAAGTACTAGATCTTGGTTTGTGGATTTAAACAGGCCAAACAGGAAGTGAGTGCAGATGGAGCGGAGTTGAGCTAGTTCTCAGGCGAGGGCTTCCTCTGCTGGCTTGGCATTACAGAACCCCCCTCCTCTAGGAGTGACTCCTGGAGCTCTACGTGGACGTCCCCATGGTCGTGGTGCTGGACAGTTGGGTCTGGCTCGATGAAACTCCTCAGTTAGGGACGGATCCAAGATGTCCCGGACGGATACCCATGACCTCTCCCCAGGGCCATATCCCTCCCAGTCCACCAAGTTTTGTAGCTGACCCCCTCATCTCCACGAGTCCAGTAGCTCCTTCACCTGATATGCGGGAGTACCGCCAATATCCAGAGGAGGTGGTGGTTCTGTGGCTTCATGGCCAGGGTCAGCTCCCGGGTGGATTGGTTTTAGGAGGGACACATGAAAAGGAGAGATACGATAATCAGGAGGGAGCTCCAACTGGAATGTCACTTCATTTATTTGTTTTAAAATCTTAAAAGGACCGACAAACCTCTGGCTCAATTTCTTGCTGGGCAGCCGCAGCTTGATGTCCCTTGTGGAGAGCCAGACCTGTTGTCCAGGTTGGGAGGGAGGGTGTGGTCG
This sequence comes from Enteromius paludinosus, assembly GCA_032361165.1. Lineage (NCBI taxonomy): Eukaryota > Metazoa > Chordata > Actinopteri > Cypriniformes > Cyprinidae > Enteromius > Enteromius paludinosus. Next base: position 23,071,193 of record JAUMHQ010000044.1, on the reverse strand, counting down.
ACCATTGTCCATGGAAGTTTCTTGAGTTTACCCTTCAGTAGTGATGTTAAAGGTGCTGCTACAGTACTATTAATGGTATCCAAGAAATTAGGTTGTTTGTACATGGAACTCACATTTTTCTGCCTTGACGTAAAGTTGATTTTCCAACAGTCTTGACGTGTTGAATGTGTTCTTGTTCAGTGTTTGAGTACATGAGAAAATCATCAATATAAGGTATGATGTATTTCTGTAGAATGTCCTTGAAGATTTCATATATGAAGGATTGGTCAGCTTTAGTGTTAAGCAAGCCCAAACGGCATAACTTGGAACTCACAGTGCCCCCTGTGTTGAGAAATGCAGTCTTGCACTCATCGCGTTCCTTAAAACGAATGAGGTTGCAAGCCCTTCTTAAATCAAGTTTTGTATATATCTTAGCCTCTCGTGGTTGTTCCAGAACCGATGGTACTAGAGGAAATGGGTAGCGAAACTTGACCGTAATGTTGTTCAAGCCCCGGAAGTCTATACATGGTCTCAGGCCTCCGTCCTTCTTACCCACAAAGAAGAAAAAGTGAGCGGCTGCGGGTGAATTTGACGTTCGAATGAAACCCGAGCTCAGAGCCTCCTCATTATATTCCTCCATGGCCTGGCTTTCAGTTCTGGAGAGGGGATAGACTTTACTCTTGGATGGCATGGCATTGGGCAGAAGATCAATTGCACAATCCCAGGGTCGATGTGGAGGTAACTGTGGGGCCTTGGTTTTGCTAAAAACTTTTGATAGAGACTGGTAGCAGTCTGGAATCTTGATATTGATTGGTACCTCAGGGCTTTTTATGCTTGAAGGCATATTTGTGTTCCTCAATACCAAGTTCCTCTCCTTGATGCTGCAGATATAACTTAGCTTGCCTAATAAAACTCCTACAATGCTCAGGACATCCCTCAAACTTATTAGGTAGTGCAAATCTTACCAACTGAGGCTTCGGTGATGGAAAGGCCATAATGTAATCAAGTTAAGTGCCCATTAACCGATCGCAGCTAGTTAAGTTTTTCCTGATAACTCTGATTTTCTTTGGTACTGGAACCTAGCCTGCAGATTCGCTACTTCTGCTGGAAAAGTTTTAGGCAGGTATTCTGTAACAAGGACGCTGACACAGAATGTGAATCCATTTGCAGAAGTTTATTAAAATCGAAAGGCAAAGACAGGTTATTCAGTTCAGGCAGTGGGTCAATAACAAGAGGGCAATCTGATCTGGCGTCATACAAAAGGGCAATCCAAGAGGCATATACGATAAGGCAGACAAAAGGTCCAAACAGACACATAAACATCAGTTTGATCAACATACCGGGTTATAAGGGCTATCCGTGGAATCGTAGTCAAGGGAGGCAGAGTCGTAACAACATCAGGCAGAATAACCTTTTTGTTTCTCATTTCGAGCTCAGATCTCTAATGGTGTTCTGCAGGGCTCTGTTCTGGGCCCTCCTCTTTTTTTCCTTTTATATGCTTTCAGTTGGTTATTTAATCTGTATATCCCAGTATATTAGTAATCTCCTCATCCTACAAACTATCTCCGGTTGTCTTTGGTCGTCTAGTCAAATTTTCCTGTATTTGTTGTACAGCACTTATTTTTGAAAGCCTGTAGTTGTAAAAGTGCTTTTATAAATAAACTAAACGAAAATGAATGTTAGAAGTGTGCTGTGTGCAGGATACCACGGCTCTGGTAGAGCAGTATAAATCGGGTGCAGTGCGTCCTGCTGACGTGGAGTTTGAGGATTACAGTCAGACGGTCCGAGCTGCCACATCTGACAACACAGCAGCACACCTGCCCAAAGTGCGCATCAGACAGCTCTTCCACAAGAAAAACAAGGTACATAATCTTACAGTACTACAGCAGTTACCGCAAACCATCAGCACTCAGCCTCAGATGAAAATCTGCTGAAATAGAGCCCACACATGATATATGTGTATATGTAAATATATGTGTACTAACTGTACATTTGTGCATGTGTTTGGATTTTCAGGTGACCTCTCCTGATAAGAACTTGGTGAGCAGGTTTATGCATAGCGTTTCAATTCTTTTATACTGTTTTATACGTGATATGACTTCAGTGAATAATGTTGTGTGTGGTCAGTATCAAACTAATGCTGTTCTTACAAGTAAATCATGACCCGTCAGTAACTTTCAAACTAATATTCACTCTGAGGTTGCTGATGTAAGATTGAAGTATACCATGAGTATGTATATCAGGCTCATGAGCGGTTAGCTAGAGTGTAAAGTATGTGAAATACTGATGTTTCTCTGTGTGTGTGTGTGTGTGTGTGTGTGTGTGAAGCCCCCATCACTGGAGGATCTCTCTCGTCTGCCTCTGGATCAGAGGAGGAGGCGTCTGCAGGAGAAGCTTGATGACATCCAGAAGGAGCTTCAGAGAGAGACGGAGCAGAGGTACATCACTGAGCACTGAACTCACACACATCACACAAACCATGTTATTTAAGATAATAGCAAAATATAAAGCAATAATTAGATTGAAAAACACGAGTAAATCCCCCTGAATTATTATTTATATGGAACAGTATGGAGCATTCTCAGAACTTCAGTGATTGACAGCTTTGTCACTATAGCAACGGTATCTGTAATATTACAGTGACCCAGGGCTCATTATGTTCTGTGATTTTTACTAAACTGTCTTTGTTCTGGCTGCTTCATAGAGCATGCTCTTCAGGAGTTCCCATGTCCACTTATTATAAACAACACTTTCTGTGGCTGCTGAAACTAACAGATCCTAAGAATCCTGCCGTTCACATGAACACTTTAACACTGTCTCTTTGTTTCTGTCCATCAGCGAGGCTCTGATGAAGATGAAGGTTGTTTATGAGCAGAACTCTCAGCTTGGAGATCCGTCCAGCCTTCAGCCTCAGATCATACAGACCGCCCATAACATCGCCAAACTGAGAGGAGAGCTCAACAAATACCAGGTACACACTCATGTAGTGTCTCCATGTGTTCTGGGGTCTCTCCATAGGTGTAATGGTGTTTCTACTGTACAGACTGTATGTGCTATAGTCCTACACTGACCCTACACCTAAACCTACCCCTTACAGGAAACACAACACACTTTTTGAATTTCATGAAACCCTGTTTAGTATGTTTTTAAGCCTTATGTTTTACAGGGACACAGTGTCCACAGTGGAAGTGTCCTCGAAAAACATGTTTACATTGTAGTACCCATGTCATTATACAAATTTGTGTCCTTGTAAACCACAAATGCCTGAACACACACACACAACAGTTCCACACATATATAAACACAGGTGTATTCTGCAGGTTCAGCTGACTGAAGCCGGAGGTGGGACCCTGCAACACACTCCTGTCAGGTCAGTGCATCTATCTTTATGTGGGATTGTGTGTGTTGTAAAAACTCTCCTGAAGATCGTATGTTTGATCTGAGAAATGTTTGTTAATGTGTGTGTTTGTGTGTAGTCCAGAGTACATCACGGTGCTGAGCGATCCCAGCGTGTCTCCGTCAGATAACATCTACGAATGTGAATTTGATGAGGAATTTGATGTGGACGTACCCATCGGTCAGTGCAAAGCGCTGTATGACTTCGACGGTGAGCTAACACTCTTTTAAACACTTCTTTGGCGTTTAGTAAGCACCGAGATGGGTCCGGTGAGCATATGTGTGTGTGTTTCAGGCAGCAGCGAGGGCGCCGTGTCCATGCGTGTGGGCGAGCAGCTGAGTCTGATGCAGGAGGATCAGGGCGATGGCTGGGTCCGTGTTCAGAGGGCCAGTGGAGAAGTGGGATACGTGCCGGCGTCATATATCCAGATCATCTAGAAACTGCTGAGCGTGTGTTTTACAGGAGTGTGAGCTGTGCTCATGTGACTCCATCATCTCTTGTGTTTTAATGTCATGGGGAGTGTTTATACTTTTTGATTTCTTCTTCTTTCTTTCAGCCATGCATTATGCTGCTTCTGGTGATTTCCTGCACATTTGTGGTTTAAAATGGATTTTAGTTGTCTGTTTCTGCTGTGTTTGTTAATTATTGCATGTAGAAGCCTTCAGCTCTCATTGTTGTAACTTCATGACGAATAAAAACAGTCAAGTGTCCAAATGTGTGCTTAATGATTGACGCTATTTAATTCAAAAATCTGTTTAATCCCAAACAACTATGACTATAACATCTAAATTAGCGTCCACACCATCTAATGACATCAACAAGTGCATCCTCCACTTTAAATGCTTGTGCGGCCACGCATGAAGAACACTGGTCAGGATTTTCATTAAATAATACAATCATTTTCAAGTTGTTTATAAGCCTCCAGAACAATTAGAATAAATGGCATGATTCTGTGATTTATGTTGTGGTAAATGATGTCTGAAAAGAGGCTAGAGCACCACAGTGTGAGTAAATGACTTTACAATTGAATTTAAAATTGTTCACCCAAAAATGTAAATTCTATCATCATTTATTCACCCTCAAGAAGTTCCAAACCTGTATGAATTTCTTTGTTCTGCTGAACACACTAGGCTGTTTCGGTCAACATTGTCTACCGTGGTATTTTTGACCTACAATGGAAGTCAATGGTGAACCAAAACAGACTGGTTAAAACCTTTCTTCAAAATATCTCTTTCGGCAGAACATGCTTACAGATTTGGAACTACTCAGTTTTGGTTCAACTGTTCCTTTTATTTTTAATTTTGCAGGTGAACTGTTGAGTGCCTGGTTACATTCACACCAAGAATGATCACTAGAGATGCATTGCTCATTTAAATGTTCTGTTGATGAAGTCTGCTGTAGTCTTTATTAAAGATGGAATTTGATTTGTTGCCAGTGTTTTGATCATTTAGCAGCAGAAGTGATTGGACAATGCGTGTTTCATATCTAATGTATCAGTGTGATTTATCTTCCATTCTGGACTTCCTCATTCACAGTGAGTTAGAGTGTTAAAAACTTAAAGGTATGGCTGCTGTTCTTAGTGTGAATAGGCATTAAGGTATTTTTAATTTTTTTTACTGAGACACAAGCATGTTTACATCACAGTTAATGATACTAGTTTTGGTCAGATCACTTGTGGTGGTGAGTTTTACTGAAAGTGAACGGGATGTGTTTAGGTGTTTGTCTCCCCCTGCTGTCTGAAGACAAGTTATTCAATTCCAATCAAAGAGACCAAATTCACTCTTGTGCAATTCAGTACATTTTTAATTTCCATTTTAATCCATTATGAAATTCAAATGTATTCTTTACAAATAAACTGTCAGAAATGCTTCAGTTAAGAGAAAGTGTGCCTCTGAACTAAAGCAATTAAGGCATATTTCACTCAGATGTGAACACAATCACAGCTTTAAAACAACATCATCATCGAGACTGTAAACAAACTGAACCTTTACAACAGCATCATGATTGTGCTTTGGCTTAGACAGTCTTTCTGGTCTGTTTTTAACATTTACTGTCATCTGAATATACGTTAAACGACAGGAATATTAATCTCAGAAGTAGGTTCAGTTCCCCTGTTCACCAGCAGAGTTCAAACCTCCGAGCTCCCGTCCGGTTCCAGTTTGTTGGAGAGGACCGTGAGGATCCTGTCGAATTTGGTGTAGCGCTCCTTGCGATCGGCTTTGGCACCCATTTGTCCCCAGAAAAGCCGAAGGGCAAACTCCGTCTGAAACATCTCCAGCATCTCCGGGATTGGCTCCCAACCAGCTGGAGGCAGAGAGTGACAGGTCAGCCGTCCAATCAGAGCACTTTGTGTGTATGTGTGTCAGTGTTGCCAGTTTGGCTACCTAATTAAAACGATTTGCCCATTTTTGCTGAAACTTAAATATGTTTTTACTGTATGTTTTATTTAGCAAATATACAGAAAAAAAAAAAAACATTCTGTCAATTTTAATTTTCTCTCTGAACATTTAGAAGTTTCTGCACCAGGCTTTATCTGGCCTCGACTGAGAGTGTGTGTACCGGAGAGCAGGCCGTGAGCGTGCTGCGTGCTGTCGTTAGCATGTAGTGCGGCGTTGCGTGCCGATTGCAGCAGGTTGTAGAGCAGCTGACAGCCTCTGTCGGTGGACTCCACATTGTCCTCGCCCTCCATCAGCCTCAGCAGCGGCACCATGTGTGGAAGAGACAGCGGCCCCGACACCTCTCCATCTACACACATAACACTCACTGAAAACTCACTCAGCATCAACACCAGACATGGCCCGATCACCACAAACACTCACCGTCGCCCTCATTCAGGGACTTCATGAAGGGTTTGAGACTCTTCTCGAACGTCACAGCGCTGTCGGTGTGATTGCGCCTCAACGCTCTCCATGTCATCTCCAGCCTCACCACCTGTGATGTTATACATTAAACATTTAAATTATAGAAAGCACATTGTTCATTTAAACAATGTTATTCCGAAAACACGGTAAAAGTGCTTATTGTATTTAAAAGGTTGTGAGGGTTTTTTTTGTTTGTTTTTTTTTTACTTCAGCAGCACTGAAGATTTGTAAATATATCATCCACACTGATGATACACTTAACTATTTGCATCTAGATTTCAGTTGAAATACATATTTTAGTATACATTTTGCAAATAACGCATTTCGAGAGGAAACGCAATACGAATTAATCCCGCACAGCTGGTAGCTCATCAGCTAATCAACCAACTTCCAATCACCGCATTCCCCTTCACTATATAAACACCAGACTTCATTCCGTCCATATCTCGCTTTAAGCATCCCACCTCCTCCGCGTCTCCGCCGTTTGTCCAGTTCACGTTTTCCCCGGGGAAGCAGTACGGGACCGAGCCGAACTTCGAACCCTGCCTTAGCTAAGGGTTCACACCACTAGGGTTCGGGTTCGCCGTCCTCCCAGGGCTCGCTCCCCCGACAGCATGCCAAACCTGCTATTCTATTTACTAGAAAACTTGCAATCCTATTCATGAGGAAAGCGTGAACTCTTGAAAATGGTTTATCTTCAGTTACAAACACCAACATTTAGCGTTTTATTCCCATCTATATCCTGCAAGTTTGTACTGAAGGATTTGTTTATATATCATTCACACTGATTTATACAACATTTTATTCTTTAAAAACATGGCGAAAGTGCTTATATTTAAAGTTTGTTTAAAGTTTGTTCTCCACTTTAGCAGCACTTAAAAACACCAACACTTAGCATTTTACTTCTATCTATATACTGCAAGTTTGCACTGAAGGATTTAGTTATATATCATTCACACTGATTTATACAACATTTTATAAAAAAAAAATTAAAAACATGGCGAAATATGCTTTTATTCAAATGCTGTGAGTTTTTTCTCCACATCAGCAGCACTTATAAACACCAAAACTTAGAGTTTTATTTCTATCTATATCCTGAAAGTTTTCACTGAAAGATTTGTTCATATATCATTCACACTGATTTATACAAAATTTTATTCTTTAAAAACATGGCGAAAGTGCTTATATTTAAAGTTTGTTTAAAGTTTTTTCTCCACTTTAGCAGCACTTACAAACACCAACACTTAGCATTTTACTTCTATCTATATTCTGCAAGTTTGTACTGAAGGATTTGTTTATATATAATTTACACTGATTTATTCAAATGCTGTGAGTTTTTTCTCCACATCAGCAGCACTTATAAACACCAAAACTTAGATTTTCATTTCTATCTATACCCTCAAGGTTTTCACTGAAGGATTTGTTCATATATCATTCACACTGATTTAAATAGAATTTGATTCTGATGATTTGTATTTTATTTAGAATGCTTTTTGGAAAAACATATCAATATTTCAACCTGGCTTTATCCAGTGTTTAGTTTAATATTCTGTAACAGTAGGCAAATTAGTGAGTTTTTATTTAGATAATGCTTTATTTGAATATTTGGACTTGTAATACAAGACTGTTTTGCAATTCGTAATGTAAACAATCAACTGGGTAAGCATGGTGACAGCTATTCGTAAATTTTTTATCCATCCTTTAATATATTCTTTAAAAGAAAGATAATTTTAGCATTTGACCTGAGTGTGGGAGGTACCTGTGGCAGCTCCAGCGCTTTCATGACGGCCGAGAAGGCGTACAGGTCATGCGTGGTGTTGCGCAGCTCCTGTGCCAGCTGAATGGTCCTGTGCAGCACCGTCGCCCTCTGACCCACCGTCCCCGTACAGCCCAAAAGGTCCACCGCCACGCCCAGAGCCAGCACGTGATGCCTGATGGGAAATCACAGCATGACGTCATCACGCATCCCACGAGATCCACAGCAGCACCTTCAGGTCAGCACGCACCTCTCCAGCAGATCTTGTCTGAGCTGGCCTCCATGCGGCAGCGTGATGAGCTCCAGACCAGTCTCCACTCCCATCATCCTCTTCTGCTCCACCGTCACCCCTGTGACCCGAGCCACCTGAGGCAGACAGAGGCACGTGAGATCACAGTTTTTATTCATATTTTGAATTAGCCTTTATCAACTGAAAATGTCTTTATTCTTTAACATTCTTTAACAGCATTTTAGCCTTTTTACAGCAGAAATATCCAAATATTCTTAAATCAAGATACATTTACTTGAGATAAAGGCATTATGTTTTAATTTCTGAAAAATGGATTGTATTCAAAGGGAAACTAGATCGTTAGACATAAACATGTCTACATAAATACATTTCTCAGAAACAAGACTTCATTTCTACAAGAATTTTTACTCTCAACTAATTTTATCTTAATTCCTGAGATATTTGTACAAAAAAGAAAATTTTAAACACAAAAGCAAAAAAATCATGTTTTTGATTTCTTTCTTTTTTTCACTTTGATTTGAATTTAATTTATGCTATATGATTTTGTAATTTTTTTTTCTGAATTAATTATTTGGGATTTATTAAAATACTATTCCATTTAAATTTTTTTCTAGTTGCTCAAAAAAAAATTCTCTACATAGAATACATAGTCTACTCACACCTTTTTGTGCATTCGTAGGAGTTTTCCTTTTGATCTTTAAATTTATGGGAGGAAAGTATTTAAACAATGTATGCAATGTGATTAACTAAGATTCATCAATTCACTGGCATTGCATCAAAAAAGAACGTCTTAAAGGTGCTATATGCGATCTTGCAAAACATAGGGGTGCCGGACATACACCAAAGCAAAAACAAACTTCGGCCAACCAATCGGCAAGAAGAGGTGGGGTTTAACGCGTGCAAACAAACTTCGGCCAACCAATCGGCAAGAAGAGGTGGGGTTTAACACATGCAAACAAACTTCGGCAAACCAATCGGCAAGAAGAGGTGGGGTTTAACGCGCGCAAACAAACTTTGGCCAACCAATCGACAAGAAGAGGTGGGGATTAACACGCGCAAACAAACTTCAGCCAACCAATCGGCAAGAAGAGGTGGGGTTTAACGCGCGCAAAAAAATTCGGCCAACCAATCGGCAAGAAGAGGTGGGGTTTAACGCGTGCAAACAAACTTCGGCCAACCAATCGGCAAGAAGA
>JAUMHQ010000044.1:23024518-23038574 GCA_032361165.1 Enteromius paludinosus | reverse complement strand
TCGGCGCATGTCCTCTGACGTAACGTTAGGAGCTAGTGACAATGGATGATGACGTATAACAGTGTAGTAGTGGTGTCTCTTAGGGGGACATTTTTAACCCTTCTCCTTTCCACTTAATTTCAAGGGGCGAGGGGCAAGGGGTAGGCAAAGGGGTAGAAAATAGAATTGGGATTGGGTCTTAACACACTTATACACATTTATTAATCAAATCCGTTAATCCGTCACTGAGTTCTTTATTTAGACCCTGTACAGTTTTCTCAACTCAACCGTTATCAGTGTGAAACTTCTTTAATCTCATTCTTGAATTGAGTAATAATGTTGAAATCCATGCTAGAAATGCACTGTATGTTCAATGACAGGCTATGATACATATGTAGATATGTATTACCAGGCATGAGAATGGGTCAGGGGTGAAAAAGGTGAGAAGGGTGCTCGAGGGGTGATGTGGCCTCTGATGGGGCCTGGGAGGTGATTGGCTAATCACAATGTTGTTCCAGGGTCAAAAAAGATGTTGACCCAGGGACACGCTGAACTCAGCAAAATCAGGTTGTGCGAGGGGGGCACCCACAGAATAAATATTGCGGCCTCATTAGGAAAAAGCTGTAAATTTACTTGTTTATTCTTCTACAGCCATGTTTTTTTTCTTTCTTTTTTGGCAAAGAAATCACGCACCGGATGGCATTTACCGCTGATTACAGGACCGGCTTTACTGACAAAACGCACAAACAGATATTTCCTCAGACCTATGTGAAAAATTCCTTGCCTACTTTGTCACTAAAATAGACGACCTATCTAACTCTATTTCGCCTTCAAGTCGTACTGATGCTGAACCACATGTGTGTCGAGCTACTTGGGGCGAGTTTGAGCCCATAACTCTGTGCTCACTTTATGATACTATCGAACACTTAAAGCCCCGCTGCCTCCCCGGATGACATAATTCCCACACATTTTTTTAAACGGATTGTAAACACGCTGGGACCTAGTTTGTTATCTCTTATCAATAAATGCCTTAGCACTGGAGCTGTACCAGATCAGTTAAAACACGCAACAATCAGACCTCAATTGAAAAAAAGTGAATCTAGATCCGGCTATATTATCTAATTTCAAAAATCCTAGAAAAAGTGGTTTTTACACAATTGCATGATTTTCTGAGTACAAACCATATTCTTAATACATTTCAGTCAGGCTTTAGAGTTCGCCCATAGTACCGAAACAGCTCTTCTAAAAGTTCTTAATGACATCTATTGTCTAGGTTACCTATTGTATTACCTATGTATTGTTACCTATGGAGACGTTATGTCGTGACGACAGACTGGGGTCATTACTCGGGAGCCCTGATTCACTCTGAGATAGAGAAACCAACAGCACTGCAATTTGTTCTGACAGTCTCCCGCGTGTCGACGATTGCTGCGCAAGGTCTTAACCTTCCCAACGCTCCAGTGCAAATTCGCTGACCATGGTGCCCGCAGGGACCATACAGCAGTACTTTGCCCCTGGAGGGAGCCAAACTGTGCGTTCCTGAACTAGAAACCAAAGATATACACTGATTTACTTACACTGAAGAAAGTTAAACCTTCATGTCTGTCCAACAGTGATTACAATCCCAGATCATTTGTGCTTGAAACACTAATGTTTCTCAGACACACGTTTAGTTTCCATGCTGATGGAAACTATTATAATCATCTGATCACTGACTCATGGACGGGAGGAGGTACAATTAATGTTTGGTTTAAAAATAACAAAAATGGCAGCCCTGGCCTAAACTAGGGGTGATCTGTTGGGTCAAATAAAACCAGTATTAACAGTCTTTTTTTACTGTTAAAGTGAGACTGGATTAATAGGAGGGTTATTTGAACAGTGTATAAATGTCTGGATGTTTTGTGAGGTATAATGAAGAATAAATCAGTAACTCGCTGTTCTGTGTTGTGTCAGATCAGGCTCCTCTGTGGTACCACATATATTAAATAAATACGGCAAAACCCTTGATTCTTTGCATAGATGTACTTCTATTTTTTGTTGTTCACAGAGGTCTAAAGGTTATCAGTCAGCACATCTTACCATCTGTCATTAGTCACTCTCGCGCTGCACAATGTTGAAATACTGATGTTTCATGAACATTAAGTAACTCATCACTCAGTTTGACATTGTTTTGTAAGACTTCTGGAATTAAAAGTATTAATTTTAATGTTTAGTATTAATTAGTTTTCAGCGCTGTGGAGTAAATGGGATTTTCCTTCTCATTTTCCTTAGAAGACTTCATGCAAAACAAAATTGATCTGGACCCTGCAGAGGTGTTAGACAGGACAGTTAGGTAGATAACTTTAATTTAAAATAAAATTATTTTGTGATAATGTTTGCTAAACTAGAAAATTGTTCATCACAAAACCACCTCACCAGCATCGTGAAGTTACACTTGATGCTATGTTCGAACACTTTTCATCTATAAATGTCAAAATAAATGTTATCTTATTACTGGAGTTGACTAATGATGTGTTTGCAGCTGCTGATGAGGGTAAACTCACTGGAAAATGCAATTATGTGGCTTAATTCATATTTATACGATATAAAACAATTTTTTGTATTAAATGGGAATAAATCCGATTTTTTGGTTCAAGAAAGAGGTGTGCCCCAAGGTTCGACACTAGGACCACTTCTTTTCTCTATTTAGTGTTCATCTGTCTGCTGATGACACAGTTATGTATTTAACTAATTCTGATATTTTACAAATTTAGTTTTCTCTTCAAGTATGATTTTATGATTTTACAGGATTAGTTCTTAATAAAACTAAGTCTTATATCATGACTTCTGGTTCTTTTACGCAAAAGTAATGTAATGCATTACTTTCCATAAAAAGTAAGTAATGTAATTAGTTCCTTTTTTTTAGGGAGTAACACAATATTGTAATGTAAAAATAACTTTCCCCAACACTGATTATGTTTTGCTTTGCCATTACGGTGTATAGAGTGCATAATAAAAGGGAAACATTCATTTAAATTTAACATTAGGGCTGCAACACCCCTGAGTTTGAATGCATTCACAAGGCACTGTATGTATATCTACTTATTACACGGCTCTCTGGAATGCTTGATTCTGATTGGTCAGTTGAGACATTTGCAGGCTCGTTATTTTCGAATGTTGTTTCAAATTCATATTCATGTCATGTTTTTTCCCTTATGTGATCACACTGTCGGGGCTTATTTCTGCGATATCTACCGGCTGCCTGTACATTATCCCTTACATAATGTCCACCCTGCTGAAAAAAACAGCATATGCTGGTTAGGTAGGTTTTCATGCTGGTTTAGGCTGGTTAATGCTGGTCACGTGCTGGCAAAGGACCAGTATAAAGTGAAGTGACTTGTGGCCAGGTGTGTAGTTGGAATTCATCAGCTCAGTCGTGGTAGTGAAGGTGAATATTCCTTTACTCCTCCCCCCATAAACCCATAAAGACCAGCTTTAATAAATATTAAAAGTTAAGGTAAAACGGTTAAGAACAATTGTATTTGATGATCAAGAGCATTGAAATGACGAAGTAAATTGTCTCTGTCACACAGTTCGAGTAGTATGAATCTGCAGCGCCGGAGACCCAAACACACGCTCAGAGATGCACCTCCAGACCTGTTGTTTTTTAAGACCGTGCCACCTGCTGTCTGGAAGATTATCTAACCTGTTTAATTCATATCACGGTCGCCGTGATTTTGCCAAGACAGACATGATCCTGGATCAACATTACTGTCTAAAAATATAAACTTATCCCAATCCTTACCCTTACACCTACCCCTACCCAAAATGTATGCCTAAAATCGGTGGGAAATGAAACGCATCTCTGAGAATCTGAGCGTGCATGTCTGAGGGTGCATTTGGGTCTCCGGGTCTGCAGCTTTATAAAATTGCACAGTTCGGCAGCTGGCAGATATGTCCTCCCGCCAGTGAAGGCGCTGTGTCGCGCGCCTCCCTCGCGGCCGGTGATGACGTGTATGCGCTCACGCGTCCCGGAAGTGGAGGTGACGCTGGAAGAGTTTGGAAACAAACTGGCGATCAGATGAGTGAGTGTCGATCCTTCGGCGGACAGGTTGATTGTTGACGGCTCAGTGATCGGCGGACAGCGCGTGAGGAGGAGGATGATGATGAAGACTCTGGTGAGCGCGGTGATCTTCATCCTGTCAGTGTCAGAGAGCAGCGCGAGGATCCACCAGCTCACACTCAAGGTCTGTCACTCTTCCTCTTCTTCAGCAGCTCATGCTCTTCTCTTGTGTTTGTCCTTCTCCTGGTTTCTCTCGTTTAGTTCAATTATCTCCTTTAGTTCAATTATCTCCTTTATTTAATCATTTGTTTCACGTATCTGATTAGTCATCTCTTTTATTAATCTTACTTCACGTATAAAAAGACTCATTCATAAATTATATGTTTATGAAGTTAGTCCTATTAACGTTATTTATTTAACGCTGTATTGCTGTTGTTTAAGCTTGTGTTTCACATGTGGTATGATTTCTCTGCTGTGTCGCTTCTGTAAGGATTTATTTTACAATAAATTATTAGTCTGGACCATTTATTTCTCTTAGTTAATGATTGATCTCATGTACGTAATAATATGTAATTCACAGAAATAGCTTATTTATATATTCATGGGTCTAATTTATTTCATAAATATCCTTGTTTATATGATCATTCGTCTCTTTTATTGAAGCATTTATGAGCGCAGAGACAATTATAAGCAGCACAGCTATATTCGTAGCAAAAGCCAACAGTATCATTGATATTAAGTAAAGGTGATGTTCCATGAAGATATTCTGTAGATGTCCTAATGAGGATATATCAGAGCTTAATTTCTGATTAGTAATCGTAAACATTTGTTTACTTGCATGATGGACGTCTCTTGTGTAATGACTCGTAAACTGAATAATTCACATCTGTTCCTGAAGAAACACTATGAGCCCGTCATGCCACTGATTACATGCTCTTCCCGTCTCTCGCAGAATGACACACGGTTTCTGGTCCATTTGAACTCCTTCGGTTATTTTGCGAATGGCACTCTGGACGTCGATCTTATGTCTCTGAGACTGCCCCAGGACAGCAGTGACTCCGTGAAGGTAAGCACTAAGCAGTGTGTGAGAGTGCACGAGACTTTTTAAGAGCGTGCACGTGAGAGAGTGTGAGAGTCTGTGGTTTTGTGTTGCAGGTGGGCTTCAGTCTGGCCCGGTCTCGAGTGAGCGGGATCCTGACCTACACCGTGAGTGTCTGTGACGCTTCTCTCTCTGTTCTCTGTCCCTCCTCGTCTTCCTGACACCTGTGTTTGTGGCTCTGCAGGCGGAGGAGGCCAAGGAGTGCAGGCTAACTGAGACTAAGAGTGAAGATGAGCTCGTCCTCTTCATCATCCACATCAAACAGCACCGGTGAGTCAGCGATGAGGAGAAACACAGCTGCCGATCGTGAGCGTTGTTGCTGGAGCTGTCACTTCCTTTCCGTCTTCATGTTTAGGAAACACAAATATATTGAAGCACAGTCTAGTTTCTGAGTAACGCACGACCTCACCTGACGTGATTTACTGTGAGCGGCTGTGATTGTGTGTGCAGCGTCCAGGTGAAACACTTCGGCAGCTCTGACATCACGCTGGAGTCCAAGCTGGAGCTGGACGGAGAGAAAGGTGAAGCACATGCTCGTGGCTCTGAAGTGTGTGAGAGTGTGTTTGATGGCTGATGATGGTGTGTGTGTTTCTCAGCGAGAACCAAGAGGGAAGATGAGGCGGAGAAGAAGACAAAAGAGCAGCAGAGTGTTGAGAAGACGGCAAAACTGAAAGAAGATTCGCCAGATGAGCCCCAAGAGAAGCCTGCTGTCAGCAGCACCGCTAGCCACAAGAAGGCATGTACTTCAATTTGCGCTAATAACTTTCAATGTTTCTTTTGCTGCGTTTACATAAGCCTGATCGTTGTGTCTCTCCTTCTAATCATTCTAATCAAAGAACCAGCTTTATTGACGAGATGCGCATAATATATCGTACGATACATATCGCCCAGCCCTAGTGCGCAGCCTCGTGTCTGAAGCGTCTGTCATAGCAGATCAACACATGCTGTCTCACGAACGGTTTAGTAGACACAGACGTCATCGATGTACTATAGTACTTTGTCACAAACTGTGACGTCAACGCAGTGTAGGTTTTAAACACAGAAGACCCCAGCGCCTCTGCTACAGGCTCAGAGAAGTGATTGGTGTCCTTCATGAACCGTGTTCTCTTCATCAGGTGGAGAGTTGGAAGGAGAAGTGGCTGGAGCTGCGGCCGCACGGTGATTCCTACAACTTCAGCGTGAGAGCCGTCACACACACACACACACACAGTGTTTCACACACAGCCAGTGAGGGATTGATCACATGCTTTCTCTCCCTCTCAGTTCCGTCTCACGATGGGTTCCAGCTCGCAGGGCCTCTACAACCTGGACTTCCACAACTGCCCCAACGCCAAGACGCTGAGCCCGTATTCCCTTCACGTGAGTGCTGCAGACCAGACCTGGCCGTCTCAGAGCCACGTGTCACATGACGAGAGTGTGTGTGTGTGTGTGTTAGGTGGAGATCACGGAGAAGAATCCCAGCGGTTATCTGTCAGCGGCTGAGGTTCCTCTGCCTCGTCTCTACATCTCAATGGCTGCCGTGTTCTTCGCCGCCGCCGTGGTGTGGACGTACACGCTGCTCAAGTACAGGTACACACACACACACACACACACACACGTGCGCGTGCAGGGGAGAGTGCAGCTGCTGACATGATGTGTGTTTGACAGGCTCAGTGTGTTTAAGATCCACTGGCTGATGGCGGCGCTGGCGTACACCAAAGCGGTGTCTCTGCTGTTCCACAGCGTGAGTAAACACCATCACTCACACACCGACCGCATTCTCAGATGGTTCTATTTGACTCATTTTATTGTTTAGCTATGTCTGATACTATTAAACTTTACAATAAGGTTTCATTTGTTAATGTTAACTAACGCAGTCAACTCACATCGGCGTTTAACATCGTAATGTTTATTTTACCATCAGTAGTCAGGGGTTAAAATAGTTTAATCAAAAGCTAACAAAACCAGCATCTGTGTTTCGAAACATTAATAAAGGAATGGTTTTATTGCTTGTTCATTTGAAATGTTGGGTTATGCATTAGCTAACGTTACCTAATTATTCCGTTAACTCAAGAATAAAAAAAAGTTTCATAACCTGGCGGAAGAAAATCTTTGATAAGGTCTGAGGAATTGTACTAAGATTGCAGTAGGGTGTGTGTGTTTGATTTATTTACTGTATTATGTATTAATCCAATATGAATATGAAACGGAAATATTGACTAAGGTGCGACATGTTCCTGCTGTGACTCTGAAGGTGTTTTTATGTCTTCTGCTCAGATCAACTATCACTTCATCAACTCTGAAGGTCGTCCTATTGAAGGCTGGGCCGTCATGTACTACATCACACACCTGTGCGTACCACACCCTCACTGTTCTGCTGTTTGTCCCTGTGTATGATCTCACAGTCACAGTGTTTGTGTGTCAGGCTGAAGGGGGCTCTTCTGTTCATCACGCTGGCTCTCATCGGCACCGGCTTTGCCTTTGTGAAGTACATCCTGTCAGACAAAGAGAAGAAGATCTTCATGATCGTCATTCCTCTGCAGGTGTGTGTTTGAACGCGTCGTGTCTCTGATGCGCTACTGTCCTCGACTGACGCCGGTGTGTTGCAGGTCCTGGCGAACGTGTCCTACATCATCATCGAGGAGACGGAGGAGGGCTCGAGTGAATACGCTCTCTGGAGGGAGATCCTGTTCCTGGTGGATCTCATCTGCTGCGGAGCCGTCCTGTTCCCTGTGGTCTGGTGCGTATCGCTGCGTCAGGCTCCCGATCGGATCATATCTGCTGTTATCTGATGTCTTTTATGACTCTGTGTCCAACAGGTCCATCCGACACCTGCAGGAGGCTTCCAACACGGACGGCAAAGGTGTGTATGACAGGAACTGTGTGTGTGTCACTAACTCACTTCAAGATCCAAGTCTAATAGTGCGGTCCACGACACAACTAACACAATAACAACACAGGAACAACACCATTACTGTGATTAGCACTATATACTTAGCGCTGTAGGTATTGTTAAAGTTATCTTTATATTCCAGTTTATGGAAGAGTCAGTGTAGTTATTGTTATATTTATAGTTATCGGAGTAATTATTTGTACGCTTATTATTGTTACTGTTTGTGTAGTTATCAGTATAGTTATTTATAACGGTGTTCTTCTTGTTTTTGTGTGTATATGAATGTTTGTTTCTAACTATACAACGTTTGTGTGTTCTCATGCAGCCGCCATGAACCTGGAGAAGTTAAAGCTCTTCAGACATTATTATGTGATGGTGAGACATTCATCTTTACTCGAATAGATGATGAGATCATTTCTCTAAGGTGGACAACTGAAAGCTGTTTCTCTGTCCTCAGATTGTGTGTTATATTTATTTCACGCGGATCATCGCGATACTGCTGAAGCTCACGGTGCCCTTCCAGTGGCAGTGGTGTCAGGAGGTAATCGCACTAACCCCGCTTAAATAAGATATGTAGATGGCGTTTGTGTGCACAGGAAATCGTACCGAATCAGTTTTGTCTTTTCTCTCCTTGTGCTTGCAGTTTTTAGTGGAGGTTTCTACTCTGATCTTCTTTGTCTTGACTGGGTTCAAGTTCCGACCGGCATCAAATAACCCATATCTACAGCTGCCTCAGGACGAGGAGGACCTGGAGATGGATGAAGTGTAGGTCTCTCTCTAGATCTCTTTCTATTGCTTCCTTTGAGAGGCTGAGTGTGTGTGTGATATTGTTTCTTTCGCACATAGTATAACAGAATCGGGAGCACTGGAGGGCATCCACAAGGTGAAGAAAACGTCTAACGGCCGAGAGAGACAAAGAGAGGTTGCGTTGTGAGAGTCATATCAAAGGGGGAGGAGCCTGGACTCTCAAACTCCTCCCCTTCCTGAGGGTGCTGTCATGGTGTCCACAGACTCACTATGCAAGTGAAAAAAACGTGTGAGAATAAAGCGCAGCAGACACGATTTCCGTGAGAGAATGAGCTGATTTTCCCGTACAGACTCTAGGACGACGGTGTCACGGACTGAATCTCTTGCTTTGGTTTACAGTAATGTATGTGGTCACTCTGCTCTATCCGTTAATTTGATCGCTCGTTTATTCCTTCATTCCAAAGATCTACAATCATTATACTGGATGTGTGCTGATAAATTGATTTGTTTGATTTTAGCCTTCTTTTATTTCCTAATGTCTTTATTATTTAACCGAAGCAGTTTGACGCTATGTTTTTTTTTGTAAATTTTTGATTCGACGGCTGGAAGCGATTCTTCTCTAACAGAACCTTAAAACTAGCATAAATACGGCACACTGTAACAGATAGGACAGTGCTCTGTAAAACCTGTTGGCTGTTGTGATGTTCATCACCAAACGCAACTTGATGAGACTTTTCCTCAGATGGATGTATTTAAGATTTTTATGAAAGTTTTTCTGGTGTTGTAAATTTCTTTAAAGCGCGATGCTGCGTTCATGACTGTTAATGTTTATGTTCTATCCTGGATGAAGTGGAGTGTTCCTGAGAGTGCTTATCTGTCATGTGACATACCTATAACAATTTTTGTCTTTAGCTTCTTTGGAAAAGGTTGTGCTTTTATTTTGGAGTATTTTTTTCAATAGCTTCACCTTCTCTGTAATTGTCCATCGTTTATTCAACGCCTATAAATATTGATATACAGTTATAAATGAAGGTCTAACCACTGCTACACCTGCATCGCGACCGTTAAAACTAACGGTCCACACTGAAAGCGCGGGAAGCTTCGCAGCAGTTTATATTTGAAAACCTCTCCTCCAGTTATCCTCTCAGTGCTTTTAAACTGGCTAATTCACACAAACTGTCAGAGACATACACTTTTCCTGCTTGATTAAGTGCTGGTTTATCATGCTAATTGTGTTCAAGTTTGAAATAATAAATATAGCTTAAATATCGACTCGTCTCTTCGGTTTGTGATGTGGGGAAGAGAAGCGTTTGTATTTTTCCGCTTCGGCGCGCGCCTCCCTCTCCAGTGCACGCGCGCTCGCGCAGGAACGCGCTCCGGTGCTGATGTGATCCTCCTCGCGTCATCTCCGCCGGACTCACAGAAACACGATGTAAGTATTGAAGTTGTCACTGCACCTGCAGGAAGCTGTTTACACATTATTAACCTCATGTGAATGAATCTTGACTTGATGATGTTTGAGATGGTGTTTCGGGTTTAAGTTTCTGCGCAGTGCGGCAGCAGGAAACTTTAAGGTGTGTGTTTTTGGGGACAAATGTGTCTCTGGAGCTGACAGCTCCCGAAACCTCTTTTTGGACGTCCTCATTTGTAAAAATGGTATAAAATGTTATGTTTAGGATACAGTCTTTATTAAATCAGTAGTCTCCTATCTGTGAGGACAGGAGCAGCTTCTCAGGGACACCGCAGGACATGACACAGCAGAATATCCCGATCTACTTCAATAATAGTTCACAATGTCACACAGTTTATATTTTGTGTTTGGTATATGTGGTCCAGTGTTTTATTCCTCGGCCTTCTTTAAGATCTCTTTTCTGTGTAAATATATGAACACGTGTAACGTTAGATAATTTCAGATTAGGATTAACCAAATACCAGAAGATGCTAGTTTGTGTTCAGACTCCAAACAGCTTGTTTTTAATGCTCTTTTTTTTAATTATTATTATTATTATTATTATTATGGAGATTTAATCATCAACTCAATAAATGATCTCTCCACTGATGTCTGGTTTGTGAGGAGAGGATACAACTATTAGACGATCTGAACCTGAGGGAGCAAAAACATCTAAACCCTGAGAAATATTGTGTTTAAAGTTCTTCAGATGAAGTTCTTACTAATCAAAAATGAAGTTTTAATATATTTATGATGTACAATATCTCCGTGGGACATGATCTTTATTTAATGATCTTGGCGTAAGAAGAGGAATCTATGGTTTCTGTGCAGTGTTGTCTGGAGAGGAAGTGATGTGTGTTGTCTCCTCAGGCGTGGGATCTGCGTGACGCTGCTGTCTCTGTCTCTGGGCTCTCTGGCCGTCGGCAGCGTGGGGTCAGACATTACACCTCAGTATTAGCCCTCTGGCGAGCGCAGGGGGTCAGTAACGTGTGTGTGTGTGTGTGTGTTTGTGTGTGACGCAGCCCCAGTAACTCGTCCAGCAGCTTCTGCAGCGAGTCTAGAGAGTGTCTTCAGTTCGAGCTGCTCTGCCGGACAGACGAGTACGAGGTGTGTGTGTGTGTGTGTGTTCTGAGCTGAGCTGAAGGGGTGTTTGGGTTTATAACAGGAGTGTGTGTGCAGGTTCGGCGGTACTCAGCAACACGATGGGTCTCTACAGACGCAGAGGCGTACTTCCTCGGGGTCGGAGCCGCCATGGCCTTCAGACGCCTCTATCATTACATCTCTGGAGCCAATGAAGAGGGTTTGTGACAGACTCACATCATACACACCAGCAGCGATGAAGATCGTGACTTACTGTGTGTGTGTGTGTGTGTGTGTGCAGGTGTGAGGTTTGAGATGACGGCTCCGGTGCTTGTTGAAGTCCCAGAGGAAGTAAAGATGTGGGAACCGGCGATCTATACGCTGAGCTTCCTGCTGCCTTCAGCCTATCAGCAGCATCCGCCCACTCCCACCAACGACAAGGTCAATAATCCTGCACTATTACAGCAGCTGAGATTATTGGGTATTTTTTAAAATTGTTTTATTTTAATATTTATTTTTATAATATTAATGTTTTTTATAATATATATAATTAAATTTTTAAACAATATTTTAACATTTTATTGTAGCGTTTATATTTATAAAGTCATAATAATAGTTTAATAATAAAATAAAATAATTAGTATTAATATTAAATATATTATTGTGGTATTTAATAATTTATTTTGTAGTATTTATTTTTATTTTAATATTTTTGTGCATTTGTTTTCTCATATTTAATATTAATATTATAATTGTAATATTTTGATAAATAGGTAATACAGACAGTTTAATATGTTATCGCCTCCACATGATTATTATTATTATTATTGTTGGATGTTTTGTTTTCAGCTGTATTTCTCTGACATGCCTGACGTGGATGTGTATGTGAGGAGTTACGGCGGCTGGATGCTGTCAATCACCTCCCGACTCCACGCCCACCTGCTGAGCAGAGCCCTGCTGAGAGCCCACGCCCACTTTAACCACACCCACCACTACACCGTGGGCTACGACAGGTGAACACACACACATGTTTGTTTAGTGAGGGCTTTGAAAGACATCTATTGTTTTTATACTCTGACCTAACATTATTTGTTATGCCTTACACCAGCCCGAGCCCTAAACCCTACCATCACAACCTTTTTACATTTTTAATCATTTATTTCTCCTTTGGTATAGCTAAACACACACACACACACACTCACACACACATGTACAGAGACATGTACACAAAACCTTTCCGTCCTGTCACAAAGATATTTGCTTTCTCTCTGAAAGCATTTCACATTAAATAAATGATGATTAGAGATCCAGTCGTGACACCCCTCGGAGGGTTTTAGCGTGCTGAAGGTGGAGTAGATGTAGATTCCTGCTGTGAGCGCGTACAGGAACCTGCTGCCGCCGAAGCTGTGATGAGACACCGCTCATACTGAACACTCAGACAAACGCATTCTGACTCAAACATGGAGCTCAATTAGTTTGGATTCAAATATTTGACTTTCTTGTTTTAGTTTAAATATTTTGAGAAATATGTATTTCACGTAACATTTTAAATAAATATTGTGTGTGTGTGTGTTAGTCCTCTAAAGCTGTCAAACAGGCATAATGAGGTGTGGTATGTGGTGGAGGGAGATCCGGTCTGTGGAGAGGAACACACACCGCACACACACACTGAACAGGTAACACACACACACACACACACACACACACAGGACCCATGTGTTAGTGTTTGATGTGAAAGTCTTGGTTTCCTGACAGGATCTTTCTCTGTAGGTGTGAACGGTCTTCATCAGACATCGGGCTGAATCAAACACTACTGCTCTCGCTGGGTTTAGTCTCTTATATCAGTAAACCTCCAGAACAACTGCACTATATCTCAGATCAGTTCGTCTGATTCTTTGAGTGTTGTGTTCATCAATGGCTAATAAACTTTGAGCGCAGACGTCTTTGTGCCTGGGGCTTGTTTTGTGAGATATTATTGACTTTACTGAACGACACACAGAGCAGTTTGAGGATCGGAGTTTATTAGAGCAGCTTGCAGTGATGCAGCATGACACACTGTAGAGTGACATCAGCATTTGATTGGCTGAGCTCCGATGACATCAGCACCACCATGATGATCCTTCCACTGGACGTTATATCTACAAAATTAAAAGAGATCTCACTGTATGTCTTTCAAAACTGACCTTCAATGCACACGCTTCAGGTGTCTCCACAAAACACTGCTGAAGCTCAGCCACGCTGCTCTCAACAACTCTGACAGCTAACTTCATAACACAAAAACTGAAATATTGATATATGAAAATAAACAATCTGCATATGTGCATTATTTATATTCACATACAATAAACATACAATGGCTGTTCGCTGAGGTAGTTGTTAAGGGTATGATTCTGGACACAGAGCTTAAACACAATCGGTGTGCTGTGAAGGAGCATACCTCAGCTGCTGGACTGCCTGATGACATCACCGCATCTGTAGCTACCCCCTCCAATGACATCAGAGCATACCCTGTTGCTCCGCCCACCGCCGCTCCAGAACCACCAGACTGCGCTTCAGAGGGGGCGGAGACTTCGACTCCGCCTCCGCCTCCTGCACCTGTGACCAACCACAAACAGATGACAGCTCCAGTGTTGTGCTGTGATTGAAAACTAAATTTAAATGCAACACAGAAATGTTTTTAAAGTTACAGAAAACAGTATACAATATATATAAAGAAGGCGGAGCTATTGTTCTGTCTGTAGTGTTGCTGCGGGCGCCATGTTCTGGAGACGCTGTGTGTCGTTGTGA
>JAUMHQ010000044.1:22997427-23009560 GCA_032361165.1 Enteromius paludinosus | reverse complement strand
GACGGTGAAAACTCTTCTGCTCTTGTCATCAGTCAGAGAGAATCTCCTGTCTTTAGCTGGAGATCCTGATTCTACCAGGATGTTTTTAATTCCCAAGAAACACACACCTTTACAAAAATACTTAGACTTTGATTCATATCCAGCTTCATAACTGCATGTGATGTTAAGTCTCTCTCCTCTGTATCCTGTGACTGTTTCTAGAGCATCAATAACAACTGAAAACAGAAACATCATTAGCCAGGACTATCACACTAACTGTATTAAGAAACACTGTCTGCCGATTATAAAAGGAAAACGAGAGAAGTGCAAAACTGTCACACGCAGAAGAACTCACCCATACACATGCAGGACCATAGAAGAAGAAGAAAGCTACACATGATGAGACTTAATGCCACTTTATGACACCTTTGACTGAATTAAACCCTTAAAAACTGAGTTTTTTTTTCTTTTCGTGCTGATATGTAAATGTTGCAATGCGTAACTTCTCCTTCCCCTTTCTCATTTTTCTTACCAAATTCCTACATGATGATATCTTGACATTTAAAGCTTACTGTCCCTATAAAAAAAATCAGAACAGATCTAATTCATACCATTTGTTAGTGTTATTATGCTTTTATATGGCCCCAGAAAGCATTTGCATAGTAAGAGAGCATCACAATAGATTTCTCTAAATGCACTTTTCATAATTTTCATTTCACATCATTTAAGCAGCACAAATCGTGTCATAAACAGTGTATACATTGATTAAGTACACATTGATTGATAGCAAAGTAATCTAATACTGTCTACTCACACACCTGAATGAGCCAACCAAGGGCTTCAGGACTGCTAGAAAGTTACAGACTTTGGCAGACTTACAGACAAGTGAGTTTGATCAAGGCTGGAGCTAAACTCTGCAGAAACATGGACCTCGAGGGCATTGATGACAACAGAAAGATATTTGAACAATTACAATAGGGTTTCAGCACTACGCTCTCTAACCCCTAAAAAATAAATAACCTCAGCTACTGTCCTTTATTAACAATGGAATAGACTGTGGAGTTTGGATCAGTGATATCTGACTGGTGTTACGTTTGAATAGATGAATAAAGTGTTTCTAGCCGTTCATTCGGGTTCATTTCAAACATCTCACTGGTCTCCACACTGCAGGGTGGTTCTTTGATAAACTGTACAGAGGAATAGATCAGACTGTCTGTTGGTGTGGTATGAATCAGAAAATCTGGTTGGTGCGCAGACAATGTTAGACTGGAGGAGCGTCTCTTCTGTTTATACCTTAGTTTCATAAATATGAATAGGATAACAGAAAAAATCAGCACCAGAGCACCAAGACCAGCACCAACATGAACCAAAGGATCTGAGGACAGAAAACAACACCACGTGAAACTTTTCTTTCCTTTCTTACAGTATCTGTCACACACACAAACTGTGTAAACCTCATTTACCAAACAGTGCTGATCTGTTTATGGTTTTTGATGAAGTGTCGACAGTTGTCCGCCTTGTCACCGATGTTCTCTTATTCTCTGAAAAGAAATAAATAAGTGATTGAAGGTGATTTCGAGATGGGTTGGGATGGGGATGGACTGAGTTGGATGGATAGACAAGGACAGGGATGGATTGGACTGGATAGTTTGGGATGAGGATTCATTGCATTGGCAATGGGCTAATTAAATTACATTGATTGGATTGGATGCACTGATTGGGATAGATGGTGTTATGTCTGCTATATAGTTTCTAAAAAGAGACATACAAATTAATAAATGTATGATTTTAAGATGATTTGAGATGGGGATGGATTGGGTTAGATAGATTTATTGATCAGAATAGGGATGGATGGATTGATGGATTGATTGATCGGTACAGGGATGAATTCATTGGGATGCAGTGTTGAAGCAACGTGACCACACATGAGTCTAAACACTGCTAAATAACATCTACATTTATGGTTTGTCCTTGGAAAATGTATTAATTCTAGTCAAAAACTGCTGGTAATTAGAAACAGAAATAAGTGTTCATTAGTTAACAGTTAAGAAAGGGCTATACATGTATTAAAGTGCAAGGAAGGTATCGGGACGGATGGATTAGGTTGGAATTGGTTTGTACAGAATTGCTTTGACATTTACCGGTTATGTCTGTACTTGTTCTTCCAGCAGGAGGTCTGGATGCACTTGTTGGAACAGGTTTTAATGTAGAGACTGTGTATAACAGAAATATTAGTGGGGGGAAAGACAGTGTTGATGAGATGAACTAAACATCAATTCATAAATAAGCTTACATCAAATGAAAATAGTGATAATTATTCATGATATGTGTTAATGTGTCATCGTTAACCACAATTCTAATTTAAGAAACATAAAATTTTTAACAAGACTGAAGTGAGAGAGATTGTAAAAAACTTCTAGTCAAGTCTTGCATATAATTTTTCACAATTTCAAAGCTGCTTTAATGAAGTTGAATTTAAATAACTTTAATTCCACAAAGTCCTTTTCTGGTAATTTGAAGCTTCTTTAAAATAATAATAATAATAATTAAATAAATAAATAAATAATAAAAAAAAATCTATATATAAATTGAACCAGAATGCACTCCAAAAATGTGTAAACTAAATATTTTTTTGTGCTTTCATTAATAATACAAGTAACATTCCTGCTCTCTAGTACTCCAGAAACCTGTATGCTGTATATACTCTTCATGAGCTACTATGAAAAAATAATGATAAATAAATAAATCAATTCTGAAACATATTCAGCACATAACTTACCCTCAGTCACATGCAGAGTTACATAGTGGTAAGTGTCTTTAAGAAACCTTTCCACTGCGCAGATGTAAGTGCCAGAGTCTGATGAGCGCAGCGCAGCGATGGTCACGCTGAAGTCTGATCCTCTATCAGTCAGAGTATATCTGCCTTTGTGAGTCGGATTCTTTCCTGTCTTAGACTCAATGAGAATATTCTTACCCACACAAGACTCTCTGCAGAAATATTTGATGTTTCCGTGAGCTAAGCGATGTGAACAATGAAATGTGATGCTTTCTCCCACTGGAGCAGTTTTCAGAGACAGCACTGGAAATGAAGAGTCAGACAGGATGTGACATCACATGATCAACTGAATAAATAACGTATATCAGTCTCAATATGTATATTTTGAATAACATCATGCCGCAGTCTTTAGTCATTTCCTTACTAGGATGCTCACTGACCTGGGGAGAGAAAAACTAGAAGAATCCACATGCTGACAAGATGCGTTCCTCTTGCGGGGTACGACAAAGTATTTACTTCTCTTTTTGTCTCGACATCCTCTTGAGACATCTGCAGTGATGCAACCTAACGAAACCTAACCTGTAGTCACACTACACTCCCACACATTTCTATACAGTCACTCAGTACTGCTAAATAACATCTACATTTTCATCCAAGACAACAACTCTTTATTTGCCTTTATTGATTAATTCAACACATGACAAAGTGATTACAATTGATAACATTTTACAATAAGGTTTGATTTGTTCATGTTGGTTAAAGCATTAATTAACAATGGGAAATACGTGGTGTGACTCACAAAAGCAGTCATCAGTAGCACAGATATATTTGTAGCAATGGCCAACAACACATTAAGATTATATATGTATATTTATATATATATATATGGATCATTTGACATGGTTTAGTGAAAGATATTTTGGAAAGTGCAGTTTTGAAATGAAAAACAGAATCTCATTTGTGCCCGTAGATGGCTGCAGAGCTCCACTAGTTGCTATTTGACAAGCTGAAAGATATCTTTTCACAGGTTTTTCTTTTTTTCTTTTTATTTTTTTCAGTTTGGCTTATATCTGCATATTATGAAATCACAATTATAACCATAAAATACATTTTTGTCAAGTTTTTGTACTGAAAAAAAAAAAAAAAACATTTGTTCAATGTTACATTACGATTAGAATGTTAGCTGAAAGCGCTAAAAAAGTGCTAAACTTCAACAAAAAGTAATTTTATGGATATAATTGTTATTTCATAATATGTAGATATGTGGAATGAATGAGGCAGAGGCGTGCGGATGCATTCACAGTTTCTTTATTCAGAGTCGACAGGCAGGGTCAACACTCCGGCAAACAGAGCAATGGGGACAGGACAGAATCAAGATCGAGACGTCAGGCAGGAATCTAGGCAGGCAGCAAACAATCAAAATACAAGAGGACAGTCCAGGATCACAAACGGGAAAACAAACACGGGTAGATACATTCAGAATTGAAACATATGGAAAACAACACCTCACGGTGAGTGGGTGATTGGCTGAGGCTTATATATGTGTGTGTGTGTGTGTGTGTGTGTTCAGTAAATGGGTGTGGTAACGAGCTGCAGGTGTGAGTGTGATCAGTCCAGGGGTGCAGCATGGGAAATGGAGTTCTGGATGAAGTGCCCTCTGGAGGGGCTTGTGGGCACTCCAATGGGAAATCATAACAATATGAAAAAAAAGAAATAACATCTTTCAGTTGGTCAAACAGCAAATAGTGGAGAAACGTGGGTCTTTTATAAAGTACATTTTTACATAAACAGCTGTTTTACCTAAAAACTTAAAAACTATGATAAATTATCCAACAATAACATAAATGTGAAGTAAAAACATTAATGAACAAAATAAAATTACATTGGTTTAAAAATAATATTTACAATGAGATTGTGTAAAGACCCTGTGTGTGCACCCCAAATAAAGAAAGAACAAAGGTTAAAGGCAATTTTCTCAATATTTAGATTTTTATACTCCAGGTATGAAGTTGTATCTCAGCCAAATATTGTCCATAGATCAATGAAAAACTTAAATAAAAAATAAAAAATAAATAGGTAAATATACAGTCACCTTTGATAAAAAAGATAATATTATTACCCATGTGACTGGTCGTTGTCAGCACTAGTTAAAAATATAAAACCTGTTAGCTCAGGTCCATTAAATAATATTAACAGATGTTACCTTTGAGTTTAAGAACTGATTAGTAAATGTTAATAAATGCCTCATAACTATGTTTGGTTATTAGTTCATGTTAACTAATGTTAACAAAAGAAACCCTATTGCAGAGGTCTTGAGAATTAGTTTCAGGAAGAGCGTGAAGAAAATGTGATTTTGAATTTGTTGTGAATGAATCATCTGGAGTCAGTCAGTGCTTTAATCAATACTCTGATAAATTGACTCTTGAGCAAAATCGGGTTGTATTTTAGTGTAGATCTGACCCAAATCTACATAGCAGGTATCTGTGTTGGTTGCTGCTTCTATGTCTGTAGGCCTGTGAAAGTCCTCCACAACTGAACCTTTATCACTCGGAGTCAGGGGTGAGTTTTTAAGGACGATTGAGTTCATTTCCACATACTCGTCCTGTAAAAAAATATTTATTTATATTAGCAAGGACATTCATTAGCTGTATCCCTATATACAATCGATTACAGTCTTACAACAACCTGAGCCGATGTCTTCCTGGTGTGATAAGACACAGAAGCTAGTGGGAGGAAATGCATGTATTAATTGCTGTGTGATGAATGTGAACATTATGAGGGAAGATTGTGTAGAAAGAGGAAGTCTTATGTAGTCGTCTCACCTGGCGGCTTGCAGGTGGTGGCCCATTTTTTAACTTTCAACAGAACAAATGAACACACAAGCAAAAGTGTGCAAACACACACCAGACTCAGTACTGTCACCAACCTGGTGTAAGATTCTGTGGAAAAGGGGAAAAAAAAGTCTGACACGGCTGATAACACTGAGACAGACAGAGACGGCTCTGATTTGTTAGAAGCTAATAAGAACAATAACATAATACAGAGCAACAGGACAGAACAAATGAAATAATCGCAGAACAAGCAAAAGAGTGAATGAACAGAAGAATGCCAATCACTCATTCATTCATACACTGTCTAGTCTGAGTGCAATTAGCCTGACATCATGCCCACAGATCGCTGGGTAAACATCAGATACATATGGCACGCAAAAGAAGTGGAAACATTTCAGGAGTTTCAAAGTCATCATGAATTGGTTGACCTATACAGGATTTCCAGGAGAAGTGTGTGTCATGTTTAAAAGAAAGAAGAAAGTGTCAAAGTTTACCATTGTGACTACGAGCGCTTATGATTTTCAAAAATATGTGAAATACTTCAAATTTGCGGCAATGAATCTTTCAAATACGTCTGAGGATCTGGTATTGTGGCATATTCAACTTGATGTCACGCCAATTCGTACATATTTTACGAGGTTCATACGACCTTACGAATTCACATGATTTCTTCTAAACCGTATGTATTTTACAAGCTGCCTCTTCATATACAGTTGTACAAATGACCTAAACCTAACCCCACCCCTAAACCTACCCATGCCAGAAATCGTACAAAATCGTACGCGTGAGGTCGTACGAATTAGCATGAATTTTGCATCTCGTATGAATCATTACGATTGGCTGTTTGAAATGTCACTCAAACGGCCTCATGGGTGGGGCTTAGCCAATGAACGTTGCCATGGATTCCAGACCTTCAGCCATCTGCGGCAAATAATGAATTTGCATTTTCATTCAGACTGATGCGAAAATGACCCACAAATGGGCGGCAATATGCTAATGTATCATATTGGCTGTCAACATGGTTTAAAGCAACTGGTTTCAATGATTCAGATTCTTTCTTTTAAGAGATAATAATTTTATACACAGTGCACTTTCAGATGTAAAACTTCACAGGGTATTCACTTAGATCTGTGTTACACAATGATGATGGATAGAGAAAATGAAGAAGAGAACAAATGAACACACAATAGAGAGTGCAAACTATATATATTAGAGATAAAGGATACATGAATAAACTGCTGAGCAAAAGAATAATTGAACGCTAGACAGAATGAAGAACAAAATGCATGCACGAATAAAACAAATATTAGATACCGATGGGTAAAAGACAGACCAAACAAGTGGAATGTAGGCAGAATAAATGGCATGAAGAATTCATGAATGAATCAATGAATTAAGATAAACTGAACAAGGACATGCAGTTCACCCTGATCTCTAGTCTTGGCCCGGTTCTGTGCTGTGATATTTGCAGGACTGCTCGTGCTGTAGACAATCACTAAAACACAGCATTTGAACAGAGATAATTAACCCATTTTAAAGGCAGCTTTTGCATGACCGAGCATTTATTTCAGTTTCACCTTTCACTGCTGGAGTTGTGGGTCTCTGAGCTTCACCTGCGCAGAGAAGAAGGAACATGAAACTATTCCTTCAATAACATTCACTTTTGCATTCGGTCATGTTTGTGTGAAAAAAAAGACCTTATGTCCTGTAAAAAAAAATGTTAAAGGATTCTCACCTCTAATGACAGTCAGCATTTCTTGATGAATGGTCAGATCGGGCAGCAGTGGGATATCCACGCCTAAGGAATAATCGCCAGAATCCTCCTTGACCAATCTCTGGATAGTGGCAGTAAGGACATGTGTGGACGTATTGTCAAACAGAGTGAATCGCCCCGGTTTTGCCCACAGGTTGTGATGAGATGTTTCAACCAGTTTCTCAAAGCTAAAGAAATCATCCCCTCTGCCAAAGTACTTGGTGTTTGTCTCATAGTCCGGCGGATAAGAGGCTGAAAAGGCTACGTTTTTTCCTTCATATGCAATTTTAGCATAGTTAGCATCCAGTAGACAGGCTGGGAATGAAGTTAAATGTCATTTAAAAAGTATTTCTAGACATTTAACTGTGCACATAAACAGCAGTTGATCTTACTTTTTTCCAACAAGTGGCTAAATATGATCATTATTATCCAATACATATAGTTTTACAGCTAAGCATGATGTACAAATAGCTGTTTTTAGCTAAAATAGCTGTCTTTTTACTGTTTTTTGTTCAGAATATACAGTTCAAAGAAATATTCAAATAAAAATACTTTTTTTGAAGCAATATACAAATCAATATATTTTTTATTTAAATGTACATAAAATGTAATGCATATTTAAGGGTGTAATAATAGAGATTAGCTTTTTAATGGCAATATTTGAAATAAACTGTTCAAAAAGGGTGTTCAAAAAATCAGTTCTGTCACAACTAAGTAAGTTTATCCATAGCTTTACTTTTAAGTAACTTGAACGAGGACTAGTCTATGCCAAGCGTGAGACGCTGGAGTCTCAAAGACAGAGATTCTGAAGTCAAGATACTGCTGCTTTGCTGTAAAGGGATGTCTACAACTCACCTGCATAGAAGCAGAAACAAAAGACTCTTGCCGTCCACATGCCAAAGGGTTTTTTGATTCTGGTGTGTGCAGAGAATAAAACCACATCTGGCAGACTTTTTTCTCACTTCCTTGTTACTATTTAGGAACAGTCCTCAACCAGACTTAAGACAGTAGCTAGTCCAATAAAGTAGTCGGTTAAATGCTAAATGTGACAGTGTTTGTTTAAAAGAAATGTGAAGCAACTTGATTCATATACCCCCGGTTTCACAGACTTAAGCCTAGTCCTAGACTAAATATAAAACTAAACTGTGTCTACTTAAAGAAACATGCACTGACTCATCTTTAAACATGTCTGTGCCATTTTTTTGTCTTAAGATGCACACTAGTAAAGCTATTTTTCTATGTCCTAATTGAACTATGGCTTGATTTTATCTTAGTCTAAGCTCTGTCTATGAAACCGAGCCTTAATTGCTTGTTTCTTTAAAGCTTAATCTGTCACATGTCTGTTTTACTTTCCCTTTGTTGCCCTTATTTGGTTCTTCCTGTCTTGTCATCGATCCTTGTTCTGAGTATTTATAGTGTGTTCTGCCTCCAGTTTCCTGTCTGCTGTAAAATGCCCTTTCTCGTGCTACGAGAGTGTCTCCTGGTTCCTTGTGTTCTCCTGGTTTGTGTGAATAAAGGCTATTATGCATGAAGCTCCGTGCTCCTTGTTTCCTTTCTGTAGCATCCTGTGACTTAATCACTGTTAAGTAAAATCTAATTAGACTTGTTTTCAGAGGATGTTTTAATAATTCAATGGAGAGGAAGACAAAAAATGCCAATGCAGAAAAAACTGCTGAAAATCAAAAATCTATACCTGAGACATACGAGCATGATTTCTGCATTTATTAAACAAGTAAAATAACATCTTAAGCTGATTTTGTGAAAGCAACATTTGGACGTTTGTAGCTGTCGGAGGAGACTAGGGTTCTGATTGGCTGGTTTCTGATTTCTGATCAATGGTGTGATAGATGGACTCTTGAAGGGAATCAGCTGTGAGACTCTGATACATTTGACTCTGTCTATTTGTGTCCAGTTCTGTGTAGACCTGATCTTTTGTTCGTGCTGAAACAACATCAATGTAGTCCGTCGGCTCTGTGTTTGTATTATCAGTGTTTGTGGCTTTACAAAGCTCTTCTTTTTCACTTTGAACTTTGGGTACGCCTGGAAGGCCGCGGTGCTTTCTCTGGTGGACCATCTTTATAAAAGAAATACACATGATCAGATCAATCAGAAATGTATGTTGATAACAATACAATATGCTGGAGAAGTTGATGAACTCACGGGGTTTGACATGGTCCTGGTTCGGCGGAGAACAAAACCTGCTAAGAACGGGTATAAAAAAAAAAAAAGATTCTTCCAATGGGTCATTTTAAGGTGTCACATGACCCATCATCTATTATGCCATGAATAAATTTTAACTCACTTTAAAACTGTAATGCAATTTTATTTTTGTTTTAATAAAGTAAAATAAGTGTAATCAGTTTTACTCTCCCATACAAATACCATGGCCTTCAACAGAATGTGAGCACTACCTTATAGGGTGTGATATACTAGCAAGTGTTGAACTGCACCATGTGGTTTCAAATAAATCACGTGGTGTTGGTGTGTTTGAGATGACCCAGAGATCCGCTTGCCTGAATTACTGCAGCTGTTGTGTTTGAGGACTAGAAACAGGCCGAAGAGACACACAAAAAACAGGGCGCCAACACACACCAAAGCCACCATCATCATGAACCTCGAGTACGACTCTGTCCACACAAAGACGACAATGACTCGGCTGAAAAATCAAAACCGCATGATCTTTGTGTGTTTCACATTCTCACCGCCAGGCGCTTCCGCAAACAGGTCTGTGGTTTGCTCTGGTGGATGTTCTGCACAGAAAAACAAAAGTGAAAGGTGTGCATTTCATCCACAGAAACGAAGCCTTGGCTGGCAATCATTTACCTCTGTGTGTGGGAGTGTTCAGTTCCCACACGACTCATTACCAGAAACATAAGAGGAAGACCATGCTGTATCACATCCCATCTGAAACCAATATGAGACTCAATAGCACCTCAAAAATACCCATAACTCTTACTTCAGTGTTCATGAAGCCACACAGATAGTGATTGCAATAATACCCGAATAACTGAACATTGAAGTAATCCCCTAAAAATATAAAAGTTAAGTCAGTCACAGAAGTTTAATGCAATAAGACCTTAAAGAGAACTGGAAAATGTCCAGCAAGAATGCTTACTTTGTAATACTCCATTGTGATTTATAGCGTTATTGCAAAATATCTGATATTTTGGTCAAATCGCTTAGTTTGTCTAAAATTTTTTTTAAGGATTTGTACCACACGACTCAATTTTTAATGGCAAAATTTTATATATTTTAATGCAATTTATCAAATGATTGAACAATATAATATAATAATAATAATAATAATAATAATAATAATAATAATAATAATAATAATTTTTTTTGTTTTAATTACATTGTTTATTTTTTATTTAACTAATACTTCACTTGATTTGCCTATTTTTTTACTTGTATTTATTTATTTTTTTCTCGAGGACAATAAAATTTCATGTCAAGGCAAATTCTCGTATACATTCAGAATATCAGTCTCCAGCTGCTGTGTATCTCACCCTCGGCGACTGTTATCCAGATCTCTGAGGTGAAATCCGGGAGCAGAGAGATATCTACACCACACAAATATTTCCCAGAGTCTTCTGGAGCCAGTCCAGTGATGTTTGCTGTAAGAGCATGGGTGCTGGTGTCATCCAGAAGAGCCAGTCTCCCTCGTTCAGAGCTCGTCTCTGGTCTGGTGATGTGAACACACTGAAGATCTTCTGGAGCAGACGAGACGTTCATCTGGCAGAAGTACTTGCTGTTATTCTGGTAGGTTTCAGGATAGCTGCAGGAGACTGAGATGTTGCTCCCCACAGATCCAGTGATGTTAACAGCCAGCGAGATCTCCATCAGCCACAACGCTGAAAGACCCAGAACTGCTGGCAGATAGACGTCCTTTCAGAGTTAGTGCGCTGACTTTTGGTGTTTATCAATAAAACCAAATAAAGTGAAGAGCAAAAAGTGATATTCTTGAATGTATCATGACAGATCGTACCTGAGAAACTGATGGACATGGCGATTCTCATGACTGCCTGCTTCAACCTCAACTCACACTACCTGTTCTCACACTAAATACTAGGTAGATATTGAGAGTGTGTGTGTGTGTGTGTGTGTGTGAGAGAGAGAGTTCACTTCCCTAATGCACATGATAAAGTAAACATGAACAGTGTCAGTCCGATCTTTAAAACAGCTCCCTCTTCAGGGCAGCAAAGGGAAAGCCTGACCCAGGTAAGAAAATGTATTTCTTTTTTATCTATTTTTAAATTATATAATAATTTTTTTATTCATGTATTTATTTGTATCTGTCACGAGGGGGACGTGAGGCGTGCGAGTTCATATGCAAAAAAGTTTGTTCAGGCTCAGGCTCAGGGACATGCAAAAATCAAACGGAATCAGAAGCAGAAACGTAAAAAAGATCAATGGTCAAATACCGTGAATCAGTCCGTGGGGAGAGACAGAGAGAATATCCAACAAACAGGCAAAACTTTGGCAACGAGTAAATCCAAAAACACAATCTGGGAACAGGAACACGAACGAACACAAATGAACACGACTTGGTTGACAGCATAACATGAAACAATGATTTGTGACTAGACAGACAAACACATATACAAGTGGTACTGATTGAATGATTGAACCTAGCAACAGCTGTGGAGGACAGGTGCATTCTCCTGTCTGTGTTTATGTTATGCTTTACACTCTCAGAAAAAAAGGTACAAATCGGTACCTTTTAAGGTACAAAACATAATTGTACCCTAAGGACCAATTGTGTACCTTTAAAGGTACCATTATGTACCCAAT
>JAUMHQ010000044.1:22950881-22962164 GCA_032361165.1 Enteromius paludinosus | reverse complement strand
GAGTGTTTGGTGGAGCGATCTCTTGTAGTGTGGCTGGTGATTGTGTGACAGGTGTTAGTAATCAGGTGACTGTGATCCGTGTTCAGGTGAACGTGACGACGTGACATTATGTCATTTAAATACAGTAATTAATACTTTTATACCGTAAGGATGCAAATATTTGGTCCAGAAAAAATCTATTTCTAGTAAATCCTCATCAAAGATTCCTAAAAATACCACATTCTATTCAAAAATATTAAGCAGCGATTGTTTTTAAAAACGATAATAATAAGAAACATTTCTTGAGCAACTAATCAGCATATCAGAATAATTTCTGAAGGTTCATGAGTAACTGAAGGAGTAATGATGCTGAAAATTCAGTCCTGCATCACATGAATAAATTGCTCTTTAAAATATATTAACATAGAAAAATGTTACAATAATATTTCACAATAAATTGAAACTTTCTTTAACCAATCCCGGTTTAAAATGGAGTCAACTAGGGCTGCACGATAAATCATATCGCAATCACAATCGCGATGTCAGCCTGTGCGTTTATATTACAGCAAATATTGCGATTATATTAATTAAATCAAATGTATTCGTGGACGTAACAAGACATTCATTCTTGCGTTCACACCAGACGCGAATTAAGCGGTAAGCATGAGTCATTTACATGTTAAGTCGATGCAAAGATGCAATTAGACATCCTGCAGCACGATTTGCGCGAATTAAGCAGCACGTTAAACACGCCGGCTTTACACTTATATGTAAATACAGAATAATCAGCGCGTATTCAAAACAGGAGCGCGCAGTGATTGAGCTTTCATTCTGGGAGCTTGTACTGCAGGAGGCTATAGACAAGCATCTTTCTGTTGTATTTTCCAGCGTTCTTCTCCGAACACTGTGTGCCATGTGCTTTGATTTATGTCATTTCTCTGCACCTGCTACGCGCTTCTGCGCCGCCCCTGTGTGCTCTCATCCGTTAACATGGGCGTCAGAAAAAATACGTGCTGCTTACACCCTGCTGACGCATGCGGTGTGAAACCGGCGTAAACTCGACACGTTCAAGCGTCCAACTACACGCGAATAGCGAGATATATTCGATAAATGATTGGAACACTGGACAAGAGATACCAAAAGAAATATACTAAGTATATGTTACATCCTGCTAAAATGTTTTGGGACAATTTTGTTTTATTTATCTGTACTTCTGTCTTTTTAATTTTATTTTAAAATTAATTTAATGTAATTTAACTCAGTAATGTAAAGATGTTACTGTTGTTTAATTTTGTACAATTTAGTTTTAATTTGTTGTTGCTAGATTGCACTGTATACTGTATCTCAGTTGAGAAATACAGATTTCAGCATTATTAGTAATCTGTGTGTGCATTTTCCTTTATAACAAGCAAGTTGAGTCAAACCACTTAGAACAGAGCATTAATGCATTTAAATCTGACAGCAATTATAAAAAATAGATTACATTTTATTTTTGCAATTACTAGTTGAAATGGTGCAGCTTTTAAGGCATGCACTTCTGCTGGAAGAGTTAATGAAAGTCTTATGTGCTTTTGGACATCCAGAACTTCCTTTGCAGCTCCTAATGTATTGAGCTTGTAATGACACTTAATTGCCCAAAGGGGGCAGAGGCACCTTCAAAACTGTCCTCCTTCTGCATCAACATGGTGAACAAATCTGCTCTCACCCTGGTGTGCTCACTGTAAAGGATTGGCAGTTCTACTGAACTGAATCCATTAACCTTTTAATCTGGTTCTCTCTGAAAAAACACAGGTGACCCACCCCTTGCAGCAGCGCAAAAGGAGTTGTGTCAAGGGTCAGTGGAAGCAAGCCCCCCATTTGTCCCCATCTAAGAGGTGTCATCCCGCATCAGACTCTTAGTTATTCACAGGCCCACTCAGAGCCTATAAGCGCTTCACCCTGCACACTGTTGCTGTGTGACCCCCAAACTGATATCCCAGCTCCGGACAGGCGACAAATTGTACGAAAGTTTTTGAGCATGGTGACAATAATGTGCCACAGAAGCCTTTCGATAGCTTTCCAACACTTGCGAGTAAGTTTTCAGAGGCCATTTGCGTCAAAGCTGGCTGCTGTTGTTCGCAGTCATATTGAGCGACACACACAGTGTTCAGTTAGAGTCTAAAACTGCCACTGGTGCTAGTATACAGAAGAGCATTCAAGTAATGCAATTGTGAAGACTCTGGAAAACAGTATTATCAGGTATTCTAATATTTTATCTGAAGAAAATTCTATAATCTGCATTTAATGTGTTGCAACTGCAATTATGCTTTATGTCGAAGTTTACAGCTTTTATATGATCAGTTTGACGTTTTCCCTGGTATACACTGATGCACAGGTTAGCAATTAATGTATTTGTTCTATAATTTAAAGTAACATTTTTGCATACGTCATCACGTCATGTTGAATTTTATTTCCACAAATTGTTAAAATATTATTATTAATGTAAATTATATTTTTTATATAAAAAATCATTATCTATTTAGTAGTCTACAATCATCAAGCATATTATTATTATTATTATTTATTATGATGATACCTCTTATATTATTAATAAGCATTAATAATTGCATATATTATTGAAAAAGTTGCATTACTGGTACTTATTCAATAATAAAGCAAATGATGGTTATTTATTAAATTGTTATATACATTAGCATTGCTAATAATAATTAATAATAACAATGTAAAAATACTACAACAAAAAAACAACAACAACAACTCGAAAGTACCAGTAAAAACAATAATAATAGTTAAAAGGAAATTATTTGCTTTGTTGTGTAACTTAGCTATTCATTCTCAAGTAAGAAATTTAGAGCATTATAAACACAGTTAAATTATAAATATATTATAAATACAGTTATATACACCTTCACTAAATAAAATAGTTTTATATGATTAAATACTATACAGAAACATTAAAATTAATAAAAATGGTCATGATAAATGCAGAGGAATGCAAGAACCATGCAAATTATATAAATATAAATAAATAAAAAATAATGTTAATTAATTAATTAGACACTAAATTCCAAAATAATTATCCGTAATCTTGTATAATGCTTAAAAAACAGCATGGATTGATCACTAATAATAGAACATTTGTATATTGATATTTTATTCACTTGCATTAGTTGCAGGAAGAAAAAACAATCCTAGGGGAACTTGCATAATCCGTTTCATCTGTACATGCAATTGTCGCATGACATGAAAGTGTAAACAAAACTCTGTCCAATTCATCCTGGAGCGTTCCTTTGATTCCCAAATGAGTTTCAGATTTCAAAAGCAACATCTTTGTTGCTGGGGATGTTTGACATCTTGTGTCGGGCACAGACTTTTGACATCTTTTGTCAGGCACGAAAATACACCAAAGAAGTCTGAGAATGTTGTTTTGTGTATGTGAATGTTTGCAACATGCATCCTTTAGAAAACATCCCCCCCACCATCTTTCTCCCCAGCAAACATAAAGAATTCTAGAGCATGAGCACTCTGAAGATTCAAAAAAGAGAGAGAAAACAAGACGCAAGGCCCCACAATAAAAGGAACAGAAACCAAACCACGACATGACAAGCTGAACACTGCCAAACCATGACATACTCCCACCAGTGTCGAGTAACTCTTAAATGACTCCAAGGTTTTTCTGTCGCAAGAAAGAGAATGATCATGCTTACTAAAAGCAGAGAGATGGGAGATCAAGGAGAATTAAAAGAGCAAAAATGGAGATAGTACAGACGGAGGAAGGCCCTCGCTAGACTACGAGAGAGATTGAACATCACGACAGGGAATAGAGAAGTTTCAGAGGCATGACAGCGGAGATCTCAAAGCCCTCTTTCAGCAGATGGAAAGCTCCTAATGAGGAAGGAAGCAATGGACAGGAGATGAAGGTAAGAAAGGGTCAGGGAAAATGAGAATGTACCTACATGACCCAAGGCATTGGATCAGAGATTTATGGTCACTGAGAGACAGAATGAAATCGACTTTTATAAGGAGAACCGAGATAGGGGTGTGCCTGGAGAGCACTAAATAGCTCTGGAGAAATGTCAAAGAACAACCTGAGAGGAACTCCCTGTAAAGTTATACAGAGGATCTCGACCTTCTCTGGTTTAGTACCGTAAAGGGGCCATATTGAGAGGAATCAAATTTGCCTTGATCTTTTCAAATAAAAGAGTATGAACACGTTCTGTAACTCTCAGAAGTCAAAACCTCCTCCACAGTAAAAACTAAGCTGTACTGAGTACAAACCATTGTCCACATTTACAAACCAACAACAACACCTACAGTACTTAATTTTCCCAAATGTGGCTTGCAGCACTGTTATCAACATTGAAACTAATAGTACTAAAGTGTGCAGATCAGGGGCGGATTTAGTGAATTTGGGGCCTATATAGGAATGGGGCCCTACATTTGCACACATTTACTTCAATCAACCTTGAGGTTCCTTTTTTGTTGTCAAAGTTGTTGCTGCACAATGGTACCCCATAGTTAGGTCCAGTGTTTCTACAGTTTTCATGTACATAGTATAATGCGATTCTTTCATTAACATTTACATTTATTCATTTAGCAGACAGTTTTATTATTTCATGTTGTAGACAACGGAATAGCAATTGATTTACAGTTGAGATACAAGAAGTAGTCAGAAGTATACATTATTATATTACTTATTATATTAACTGAAACAAACCTGTTTAGGCTACACATAGCCTAATGTGTCCATACTGTGTTCTGATGCAGCTAAATTCTCAATAAATGTTTTATTGATTTATCTTAGTGTTTCTGTTGTCATAAAACATACGATTTAAGACTTAAGGCATTATTAGCAAGTTTAGTTTCAGAAGTTTAATAGCGAATAAGACACAATTAAAGAGTATTTGGAAAAAAAAACAAAAAAAGAAATTGGAGTGCTGAATGCTACACAAGTGCAGCGTTGTCAAGGTAACATTTTATCAGTCATTCCCTTCACCGAGGGACTTCCAAATGCTTTTACGAGACAGTAATGCCCTACACTCTTTAAAGAACACACTTGAAGGGCTCCGCACTTTGAAGAGAGTAGGGCATGGGGATGCTCACTTCTTTTTGGAATTTGCCCAGACAGACATGACAAACAGACAGCAAATCCACAACTCACAAGATTGTGCTGACATGTGGGGCAGCAAAAATGTACCAGTTAATTCCAATTAATGAATTAGGGAAAGAGTCAGAGTTGAAAATGATCACGGAAAGATAAATTATTACTGGCCCCTTTAAATGGTTTTAGCTGTGTGGTTCTGTTCATGGTGGGCAGAGAAGCACCAACTTCATTGTTCAGACAAGAACCTCTGAAGGGTATTTTCATTCTCAGCATGACAAAAATCACCATTGACGTCAAAGGGCGGTTGGACGTGGTGTTCAACACCAGCAGGACGTCAGCACTCACCTGAAGCTATTGTAGGTCTCCTATTGACCCTGAAAGTTTCTGCTAACATAGTTTTACCTCGGGGTTCTCCAGAGAAAATAGATCAAAGCAGACCTGACGTAAATCTGGTTAGTCCAGCATTAAATGCATGGACTGACATTTCCAGCAACGTTCTGTAATCCCTGAATGATGCACATTTAGCTCTGCCCTTATTGTAGAGTGTGCAGATCTCTGTCGACAAGGGTTCAAACTGACACAGAGTCAGATCAGAGCGCTGACAGCCTGTGCGGTGTCTCTACATCAGCTGTGCCGGTCAGCCCCAGGGTGGCTGAGGTAAAGACTAGGTCAAAGCCAGGTGAATGTTAAACGAGGCGCAATATGACCATCAAAAACACACTGGATATTGAATGGAGAAATGTCAGAAGAGCTGACCTTCTTGCATTTTAAGTGTTCAGCATGAGAACTGTGATGATGAAATGCCAGACAGGCTGAATAAAAACAATATTTAACTTTGACAGTAGGTGGCGTTTATATAAAAGCAGAAATACAAAATAAATAAGATATTTTTATTTTTATTTTATCATAGATTTAATTACATTTTTACTTCTCTGTTACTATTTAAAAAAATATGTTTGTGTGTACACACACACACACACACACTTTACACTGACAGCTGTTTATTCAAATTCAAATGTATATTAAACCACATTTTCACATCTACAGTACCTTGCTGCAATGGTCTAAGCAGGTCTTTCAGTGTGTTTTGGCTGCTGGTTGTGAATGAAAACAGAATTTTACACATAGTGTGAAGAAGTCTTTTGAAAGAGTCCTATCAAAGCAAGTTTCACGAGTGCATGTGCAGGACAGCAGCTGTGACTCCAGACTGTCCTTACTTACAGGCTGATCACCACTGAATGACTACAATCTCAATATTGATCTGCTGTCCAATGAGGCAAGACTGAAGGCTTGAACGTTAGGAGCTATGAAGTGGAAAACTGTCAGCATCTGGTGAATGACCGGGTCAAAGCGAGTGTGAAGCACTTGATTACACTTCTTTTTACAAGACCATAGTGATGGTCTGACATAGAAAGCTTAAATGGCAAAAACGATGAGTATGCAAACACAGATCAGTTTTTCGTAAAATGATGCAAATAAATCGAAGATAAATACTGGTAACAATTTACAATCAGCTTCAATTTTTATTTTTACAGTAAGGTTAAAATTTTGCCAGTTGGTGGAAAATTAAGTTTGGAAGCCAACATAAAAACTGGGTCACAAATTGCAAATTTGACCTAAACTATAGAGCTTTGGCATCCATCTTAATAACTCCATAAACAGAGTCATATTAAAATGTGAATAAATTAGTGCATCAACTTACAGAGTAATGATATCTAAAAAGATTATTATACGCATTAACACCGGCAGACAATTTTGTTTTTTTTAAGCACACATGGGTCTGGTGCTTTACATTGGCTGCCTATTTATCGTTTGATGATTTTATAATTCATCAGCTGCGAAGAAAGTTGCACTGAAAGAGAGTCCGTGGATATACTGTAATTGCTCGGTTCCCACTGTGGTGTGGACTCTGCTATTCTGTAAAGGGTCACTCCACACCAAAAGTTTGTCATTAATCACTTACCCCCATATTGTTTCAAACCTGTAAAAGCTTTGTACGTTTTCAGAAAACAAAAGTTGGGAGGCTTGTGACTGTCCCATTGACTGCTAAGTAAATACCAAATATATGTACGGAAAGTGATTAATGAAAACATTTTCATTTTGGAGTGGAGTGACCATTTAATATGGATAACTTTTAAAATTGAGATTTGAAGAACTCTATCTTTATAGTTATTGTCCTA
The DNA here is from genome assembly GCA_032361165.1 of Enteromius paludinosus. Classification (NCBI taxonomy): domain Eukaryota; kingdom Metazoa; phylum Chordata; class Actinopteri; order Cypriniformes; family Cyprinidae; genus Enteromius; species Enteromius paludinosus. Next base: position 22,954,901 of record JAUMHQ010000044.1, on the reverse strand, counting down.
TAACTATAAAGATAACAGGCCTTAAGACTTGACACCTTCTTTCCATTGTGTGTGTATTTTTGGAATGAACTCAATCTGGCAACCTGTGTAAAAAACAAAACAAAAACAAAATGAATTTGCTGCTCATGCTCACATTGAAAAATGATGTTCAGTGACTTTGTTGCTTGAAAATTGTTTTCACTGTGAAAGCCTTTTCACAACGCCTCTGTTACCCAACAGGACACAACTCACACTGCTATGAAGCAAAAATTGTGTGCAGCTGGTAAGCACAGCTTGGTTTTTATTCCAGTTTTTCAACACGACTGTACAGAGAGAATGCATCTTTATAAAATAACGGGATATAGATTATTACCTGGGCCTTTTGAGTTTATATTGGAGTAGTGTAGGACTGGCTCTGGTTATTTTCTCTGCTGAGTTGCTGGGATCGTCACAAAATGGCCTTGAACCGTTTCGGTTGAACGCCGCTGTCGACTCGTAACGCTCCACTGACGACTGCATCAAAGACTCTGCTAAAGATGCTACGCAGACAACAGAGAAAAATATGGCTTTAGCTGAGAAAGAGAATAGGGAAAACAGTACACATCACTCAATCCCCACAAAGAATATATCTCAATGGACTTTTGCTGTATGTAAAATCTTATGCATATACTATACATTTTAAGTTGTTGAAAGGGGCATGGGCTGCTCAGTTTGTCAAGGCTGAAACCTTTTAAAGTGATAGCTTGTATAAAACAGCCCACTTGTTCCCATTCTGTATTCAAAGAATGCTGCCAAAGTCACACAATCGAATAAAACAATGGTGATTGTATGCCTTTGACCACAATACCTGCTGCCATTGATTTTATTCAGTTAAGTACCAATTCATCAGAGGGTAAGTCTCTTTAGTGTTAGCACATGTGTGTAGGACTGCTAACAGGCTTTAAGTGATAACCGTGTAGTTGGGAAAGAGCATGAAGGATGTTTTCAGACTAGCTGCCTAATCGTACAATTGATGTGAGCAAATAAACCAATTACCTCTCCTATCTGTTTGCATCGCTGTGGAGGTTATCAAGCCTGGTTAAGGAGATATTTAAACTTCATGTTGTTTAAATGAATGAAAATGCTCTCAACATTTACTCACCTTCACGTTTTTCCAAACCCATATGTTGTTACTTTTTTTTAAATGCAAAAGCGGATTTTTAAAAAAAGATTTTTTACATAATGACAGTGGAAGATTAAAAATGCTCTTCAGAAGAAGCCATTTTCTATTGGAACAAACTTAATGTATCATTTATTCCTGTGATTGATAAGCGAAAGTTCTTTTTTTGAGTGAAAATTGTGATTTATTTTTTCTGTTTAATCAATAAATAGAATATTCTAAAGAACAGCTAGTGTTCATTTTTTTATGTAAAGTATCTTAAGAGATCCTCAGTTTCAGAGCGACTGTAGAGTTTCAGTTGCAAAAAGATAATTTTTTTGAGTCAAGTTACAGTATAAAGTGTTTATATATGCATACATACACAATATTTGATATGAAATTAATATGAGTTGCATCCATAATAAAAGTTGTTATATATTTTTGTGTGTTGTAAATGTATTATGTATAACACACACACACTTCTGAAAAATATTTTGATGTAAAATGTATTTATTTTGAATATAACCAAAATTAACATGAATAGACTTGTAAATACTTATACATGTTCAAAATATATACTGCATGTATTTATACATACATATTAATACACAGAGCATACACATTATGAAAACTAATTAGTTTATTTTCTATGCGATTAATGACTTTAATGACAGCACTACGTATATACTGTACATATATGTATGATCATACATAAACACACATATGGTACAGTATTTCTTATATGTCACATAACCACAGCTCTCCAAGTTTAAATAAGACGACATGACTGACATTTAAAAGATACTGTTGCAAATATTTCCTCAGAATAAGACCTTAAAATGTCAATTTGTTCCTCATACAAAGCTAGATTTTTTTTAGATTATGATATTATTAATAATGTGTTTGTAGTCATTCACCTGTTTCTCTTCATGAAGTGTTTCTCAGAGCTATGGCTCAGTGCCTTTCACTGCGGTCTGCTCTAGTTGGGCAGCTCTCAGCAGCCTTTGCTGCAGAGCCGCCGGTGTCTTCAGATGCCACTTTGCATCCATCAGCAGCCCAGTGGGTAAGAGAAAATGTAAATTTCAAACCAGAGAGGTGGGAATTAGGAGACAAAATACATGTAGGGGCAAATAAAAAGGAAAAAGGGAAGGAATAAAGTGCCCACATTTTGATAGCATTGAGCAGGCTCCTCTCTCCAACTCCACATGCTTTTATGCAGCTGGACAGTACCTCTCTCCTCTTGAATAAGCAGTCATGCACTGTATGCCTGAAAATGCGTTTATAAATACAATTGAAATTCAAATAGTTGACCGTTCAGTCTTCTTAAAATCAAAATAAAACACACAAAATTAAATTAGGTGTTAATTAACATGTTAACTTAGCCTGGCTTCCGCGACTATAAAGCTCATAGGAGCTTAGTCTGGCCAAGCTGCCTTACTGCTTGTCCATCAGATGCCTCTGTATACTACTGGACGAATCTACAACCAATCATTCTGATGACGTACAGTATGTAGGCATGGGATGATAACCGGTTTCAAGGTTTACCGCAGTTTGAAAAAGTCACGGTTTCAAAACCGCAAACAAAAAAAGTTATACCGTTCCTACAATACGTGCAATTTTTGTGTGGTTAAAGTGAAAGCGCAGGACTCCCTACTAGCATACATGCAGCGAAAAAAATGCAGCCCCTCCCCCACCGGTTACTGCTGGCAGGCGCGTGTCTGTGATTGTGCACGTGATCCGCAGTCAGTGAGACTGGTATGGCGGCAAATCTATGGCAATAATACGCAAGCGCACCACTGATGCTGGCGTGCGCGGTAAGTCACATATGTGAGAGGAAAACAGATCTAGACGCGAAGAAACGGGAGCCGCAAGCTCATTTCCAAATGCGTGATCATTCCTGTCACTTAGGATGCAAAACCGGGACCGACAGTGCTGTGTATGCCACACTGTGAAACGGGGCTGGGACCCGTTATTTGTGGACCAGAGACAAGGTTAACTGAACGCAGTTCTCCAGGCTGCACCACTGGCACTGGCTGAACAAATGAGACTAAAGATGGCTCACCTGGAAGCAGTTCTGAAACCAACTGGGTGTTGAGTTGTTCACCAAATTTCAAAGTTTTAGGTGGTTTGCCATATATTGAAGCGTGCTTCAAATCCCTCCTTTGCGTTTTGGGAACCGAAGGGTTTTTTGACGGACCTGGCAACCGCAAATTATGCACCGTGGGGGTTTTGTGCGGTACTGGCAACCTCCGTGCCGGAATGACGTTCTCCGTTTCAGCCACCATTTTGAACGCTAGCTCGAAAATACTGGCAATCGTCCTTGCCTCTTCCAGTGACGTGATCGGTGGAGGTGAATTCGGGATCGCGGGAGCTTTACACGGCGGTCCGGTTCGCGAAAAACGTAACCGAAACCACCTCCCGCGGCTCGGCAGAACGGCGTGATGTCGGGGGCGGACCGCGCCAGATGGCCAAACGGGAACAGTAGAACTGGCGTGCATCATTGCTGGATCCTTGTCACGATTGAGACACGGGAATGCGTACGGATCCGTTTGCAACAACGTTTAATGTTTATGCACACACAGAGTGAAACAGGCAGCAAGGTCAATAACGGTAGACGGGCATATCAGAGATAATGTCAAGAGAATAATCCTAAATTCGTAGCGTGAGTCAGGCGATGAGGCGAACAGAGTGCAGAGGGGCGAGGCAAGAGCAAGAGTCCGAGAGCAGGCTTAGGTCCAGATACAGGGAGGCAGAGAAACACAGGAAACCACTGACGAGCGACTAACAAAAGGATAGGATAGAAAGGATTTTCCTTTCGCAAAAGGAAAGGTATTTATACATGTGACATAAGGCGGAGAAACAATGAAACACCTTGACAACAAACAAGAGGGGCGGAGACATGA
>JAUMHQ010000044.1:22937136-22948957 GCA_032361165.1 Enteromius paludinosus | reverse complement strand
GTCTGATGACGGCTCACTCAGGTCGGGTCTGAGGTAAGACACCAGTTCAGTCTGTGTGACACGCTGCTGTCAATCAATTATTGTGGGAGTGGCCTCTGTCAGACGCCACACCGACATGCATTTGAGAACGGCTTGATTTCAGAAGAGGCAACTTATTTTTATTAAAACTACTGGTGGATCTTTATCATTGCAGGGTGGTTGTGTACACACACTCCCAACACACATTTCAGTCCAAACAGCTTGTAAAGGGGGATGCGGCACCGGATGACCCCTTTAACACCCGTCACAGAAGGATCAGAATTTGGATTTGACAACATGAAAGCAAGGATTGTTTTGTATCAACGGATCAGGCCTCTAGTGGTGTAATGGTGTGAGGGATATTTTCTTGGCACATTTTGGACACCTCAGTACCAACTTCTGCTGAGTATTGCTGTTGACCTTGCATATCCATCGCTTTATGACCACAGTGTGGCTACATCCAGAAAGATAATGTACCATGCCACAAAACTTAAAATAATCTCAAACTGGTTGTCACTAGATCGCAGTTTAATAGAGCACCTTTGGGATGTTGTTAAACGCGAGATACACATCATGGATGTGCAGCCAACAAATCTGCAAATCTCTAAAGATTGTTTCAAGCACCTTGCTGAATCTATGCCACAAAGAATTAAGGAGGTACTGGAACCAGAAGCAGGTCCAACCGGGTGCCAGGAAGGCGTACATAATAAAGTGGCCAGTGAGTGTATGCTACACGAAATATATAAAAGATCAAAATGACTTCTTCCCCTTAAACTGTCTTTTATTTTTGCTCAGAGTTCAGCAGAAACTGAGGCTTGATAAGCAATCATAAGCTCACAACTTCCTCCAAATTACAGAGTCTCATTTATAATTCACATCGTTAGTGGGAGAAATCCAAACAGCTTCGCATTTTGTTGTCTGAGCGTGGCAGCGCGGGCTGCGTCTTATTTATGAGCGTCGAGTGTATGCAGATGTGTGTGTTCGTGTGTGAGCGCGTTCCACTCTGCTCTTTTAAGAAGGGAAGTGTGTCTCATTCATGAAAGATTCATCCCCTCTTTGAGAGGATTTAGCACTTTTCTGCTTCACCCCAGCGTACTTTGCATTGTTTATAAAGGAATATGCTTTGTGCTGGGCTTTTCAAAACTGAGGCTGCTTTGGCACTTTTACAAAAGGCACAATATAAAACTTCACCCGTTTCATTCCTTTTTTCTCTGCTGCTTCTTTTTTTCCTCTAGTTTACAACCAAAGGGGACGCTAACGGAACCTCGAAAGGTTGCTCTGTGCCACCTGGTTGAACAAAAGAGGCCAAAAAGTAGAACCAAGCTAATCAATGACTGACAAAAGGTGGGTTTTGTTTCCTCAGCACAAAGCTGAAGTGCGTCACTAAAGCCAGTGCTTACATGGCCTGCGCAAATAAGGCCACATTTAAATGGATCGGACCCATTCATGTTTAAGTTGGAACGGAGTGATTTTTATCATCAATATTTAAGTGCATTCAACTTCAGTTAAACTCGAAAATAAAAACACCTGGAACACTTTCTGTTTTAATAGAAATGGATTTGATCAATTTAGCATTACATCATTTGCCTATGAATGGATCCTCTACAGCAGGGCCATGCACAGTTATTTTAAGGGGCAGTGGCCCAAACCAAAATGGGCTTGTTAATACAAATTATTACAAATATACGCTTCCAGTCAAACCTTTTTGAACAGTAAGATTTTAAAAAATATTTTCAGTTAATTTAAAAAATTTTTAATTAATATTTAAAACAGTTGAGTAGTTTTTTTTCAAGGATTCTTTGATCAACAAAAATATCTAAAGAGCATTTATACACTATGACCATTCAACCATATAAAGTAAATAAATTATAGAAATGAATACTTTTATTTAGCTAGGATACTTTAAATTGATCAAAAGTGATGATGAAAAAATGTACAATTAAAAATAAAATAATAATTCAATTGTTACTTTTATACAACTAAAACAAGTGAATTGAAGTGTGACAAACTGCCAAATATTCTATGATTTACTTGCTGGAACTTTGAATTCATGCCGCTCTGTCTCTGTTTCCGTCTTCTTTTTATGAAAGCAAATTTTGATCATGTACAATAATTTGATTAGACAATTTAAGAACATGGATTTTCTGTATAATTTTGGATTTTTAGAAAATGAGAGCAAATGATTTCCAACAGAAATACAGATTGTGAGTGATGCTGCGGAATCAGTGGATCTTTAACGGAGTGGGAGCTGTTAAGCTGGGTGGGATAGTGTGGGTGGGTTTGATGAGAGGGGCAGCTTAGCCAATGAGGGCAGAGGGGCAGTGGCCACCCCCCTGTGCACGGCCCTGCTCTGCAGTTAATGGGTGCCATCAGAATGAAAGTCCAGATAGCTGATAAAAACGACACTACGATCCATAAGTAATCCACACCATACCAATTCATCAGTTAATGTCTTCCGAAATGAAAATCTGTCATTTTTTGGAAACAAACACATTTTTAAAGTAGGTGTGGTTTCAGCACCACGAGTGGACACGCCCCCAAGATTTTTCAAGATTTAAGGAGGAATTTTGCTACCTTATTTTATTTACTTCATGTTTTGTTTTCCCATTCATTTTTGGCTGGTTGGTTAATAACACGTTTTTCTGTGGTGTGACAAACTCAGAACACACATTTAATTGACTTTACACTGATATTTTTAACTTCAAGCTGTTGCTTGCTAAAATGTGAGTCTTCTATCCATAATATTGCTTTCTCCATAAAAAAAAGTAATCTTGTCTAAACCAATCGAAAACATCCCAAAACAGTGTTAACTGTAAATTTTGATGTGAAGGGACAACAGGGGATGGAGCTTTTCAATGGAGGATGTCCTGGTGTTTTAGCCAGAAGTTAAGTTTTACTGATAGAATTGTTCAAACACACCACTTTTTGCTTCACAAGAGATTCTGAAAGCATTCTGACGGCACCCATTCACCACAATGGAAACTTGAGCTAGTGATATAATGCAAAACTTCTCCAAATCTGTTCCGATGAAGAAACAAACTCATCTATATCCTAAATAACTTTTGAGTGAGTTTGTTTTCATCCAACTTTCATTTTTGGGTGATTGTTTTAATTGAAAGGTTAATACCATGGGTGCCGCTAAGGGTGGTCACTTTGATGTGTTTATGTCTGGTGACTTTATCCCTAAACATTTAGATCTTTTGCTGTCATCTATGAAATTTAACTGAAAATGAATGTTGTGTCTGCACTTTTGTACCACTCTTTAATTCAGAACAAGCTCCTGAAAACATATACTGGACCGACCGCATTTGTTGCATCCTACTTTGTATAAGTCACTGGTGTAAAAATTTATATTCAATTTATTTCAAGCAATGTCTAACCAATTTATTCAAACCAGGCTTCAAAGCAGAATGACTTCTTCAAGTGAAAAACAACTCTAGAAAAGCAGAATAACTTCAAACAGACACCTGGTGTATGAATGAGTCACTGTTTTGATTCTGGCTGCATGTGTCAGACACACTCTACCTGATAATATCCGCTTGATTGGTCATTTTAAGCTAATGGCCACAGGCTCTTTCATTGGTGAATGCTTTAATCCCTGTCGGTGGCAAATTAGTACGACGCACAGGAGACTAGACACACGGCTCTGTAACTAGAGATTGTAACTCCTTGACGGAGAGGCATTATTAAAATGATAATCCTTTTGAAAATACCTTCAAGCGTATGAATATGGCTTCTCTATTTGCTTTTCCAGTGAATCTGTTGACTGTCTTGACACTGGCTCATTTACAAACCCATTTGCTAGGATCAGAACGGTCAACATGACTTAATAGTCATATCACATCCATGTAGACAATTCCATTTATTTATACAAAGTCTATCTTTTAAATAAATATGCATACGTCATATAATTTGCTTCAGGTCCAGAACAATAAACAGATATATAAGACACACACACACACACACACACACACACACACATATATATATATATATATATATATATATATATATATATACAGTAATTTAACATCTAACTATAAATAAATGAATCTAAATAAATCAATACATAATTAATTTTGTTCAATACATTCATCACAAGCTCTGAATAGACAAAGAGAATGTGTCTTAATTTAACACATTCATGGTTTTATATACAATCTAACTCGTGAATCAGAAGTTCTAAGGTCAGAATAATAGAAATTGATGTAATTCACTTGGCTGATGTGTTTAATGTGTGCAAGATCATGTTCAATTAAGATGTAATTGGTTAGCGACTCTCTGTTCCCTTGGGGGTCAACTCCATTTACCACTTCATGCTTTAAATAATGTAATAATTGCATTAGACTTTCAGCTCCAGCCACATTTACGTTTCAACAATTACTTGGTACAATGAGTACGCACTGTCTCCACTTTGTTGCCATTAAGAACTCCAGATGAACTTACGCCTTCAGTCCATTAATTTATCAAAAGCCAACGACGGTTGAAAAACATGACATTAATAGAGGTAGTATGTCTGACCATATCGAGAAATGAGACTTGTGGATGAAGCCACATTTTTAACAGTAATGTTGCCAGTTACTTTTATTGCACGGATTTCAAAAATAAAGACAAACTAGAGCTTATAAAATGATTCTTGGACAGAGTATTATCTGAAATCAATACAATAGGTGCACTGGAACAGATGTTTTTGGTTTTGTTTGAAGAAATCAATCATGTTCAGTATAAGAAACAAACACACGTACATTTCTTCAAACCTTCCAAGATCATTAAAAGACTCCCTTAAAAAATTATCCTTTTTTGTAATTTAGGCTGGGAACACTAAAGTGATGGGAGAATCACATGCAGTGACGATTCCATAATACATCCACCATCATATAGTTCATATATTTTGTGAACATGGGGGCATAGAAGAAGTAAATTCTAGTACTTTTCCAGTTTAACCAGTTCCAGGTTATTTTCCAGTAACATACAGTATTAAATACCCAAATGTCTTTCATCAAACAACAATCCAAACCTAGATGGCATCATAAGCGAGTGGGAAATTATTCTCCCACAAGTTTTATTCTGAAGACTGAGAATCAGTGATCAAACTGAGCACGCTCAACCGCCTGTCACTTCACCCTTCAGCACTAAACTTGATATGGCACGATCTCGCTGTTTACGATTTTAGGTTGCTCACACCAAAGGCCTAAAAGTCGGCTTGAGCTGAACTTTTTCTTCATTAGTTTAACCAACCTTTAAAATAGAGTTTGTCTGACAGAATGGAAGTCAGAGAAAAAAAAGATGTCTTCAGAAAAATGCCCAGATAGACCTTTGATCCTTGCCGTTGTATAATCTGAACTAAAAGATGGAAGTCATAATCTGTAAATCTTTAATATGTGCAGATGAATGTCTACGCTCCTTGGAAGCCTCTCACAAATATTAAGCTCCCCTCCCAAACACATATGTACATATGAACCCAATTTTCATAAACAAATCATAATCTATTATTGCATTCAATTTGATAATATATCTAGTCTAAAAATTATATTATGAATACATGAACCTTATCTGCACACTTAATGCACAATTTGTATGTAACAAGTAGTGAATGAGACCCAATGCACTTCTACAGAATCCCGGAAAGTATGTGATTGTGGCTAATAATTGCAAGAGAATCAAATAACATTACTGTAAAGTTTCAATCAATGGGGCAGATTGCAGTGCTGAGTGATCGGAATAAGAAGCAGGCTTGGCAGAGATTAGATGGTGCATGAATGGAATTATTATGGCCAAGACATTGATTTCGCATTCAAGATGCAAGAAAATCTTGAGATTTTTCAGACACCTTCTTTATAATAAAACTATGATTCCTGCTCAAGCACCTATTTTATTAGAACATGAAAAAGATGCATGTATCTCTCCCTAAGGCAACTTCCAAATAACTTTAGCCAGGCAATGCAGAATTCCCTGTTCCCTATTCAAACCATAATACATTTTTTAAAATTAATTCAATTAATTATTTGTATTTTTGATATTTTATTTTAACCTAAAGCCAAAGTTGCAATCCTTTACTAACCCCCATGCTGTTCCAAATGACTGAAACAAAAAAGAAGACGTTCCGCAAAATGTCCAAGCAGCTCCATTTCCATTTCCACAACTGAAAACTTCACAGAAGTAATAAAGTAGATCACCTGGAGAAAAACAAATCTGATCTATGACATTCATAATAGCGTGCTGATTCTTTCGGCAGGTAAGTGTTTCACAAGGAGCCTGCATTACAGCCCACTCCTGAAAGGCTTACAACAAGGGTTTTGATGATTAAACAGATGGGAAATAATGGCTTGTGATATAAAACAGCAGTGGCATAGTAAAATATATAAGAGCACTTCATCAGAGCAGAGGAGATCAGTTTCTGCTTCCACAGAGAGGTTCTCTGAAGTTTGAAACACTCGATAACTTTAAACAGATAAATATAATAGCTCTCGCCTCTGAGTGGACATACTACGATGTGTTTCTACTGAAGGCCTATGGATGTTAACCTGCTTTGCGAAGGGCTTTAAAAAATATGCTGTGGCTGCAAAATTGCATCATTAGATTGCATCATGGAACAGAATTGCACTGCTCCTGGCGTGAATGGAAGTGTGTGAGGGTGAGATGGTGTTTGTCAGGAGGTTGAATGAGGTGAGCAGGTCTGACTTTGTCTGACTAATCATAAAAAATGTGAGGACGTCTAAGGGAGCGCACAGATGTGCCACCCCACTGACTCAATGTGTGTCTGTACTAGTCTGAAGACTCACAGCACTGGCAGCTGCAAGCCTCCTATAGAGACCGAGGGTAAAGAATGCGGGAAACAGACGCCGCTCTCGTTTGGAGTGACCATATAGAAAATGAGAGTCAGGTGTAGATGACTTCAGAATGTTTTTGACAAATTGCACTGTTTTGTTGTTGTTTGGGGACAGGAGGTGTCTGACGTACATCTGCACATTATATTACAGACGGGTTCAGTCCTTTTTGAAAAATGGTAATCTGGGAATAACATGGCTTAATCTTATGCAACTGTGTTATGGGACATAAATACAAAGCGATGATAAACAGTGGCTGTAATTGAAACATCATTCAGTGGAATGTTTTGGAAGGGCTACATAGGGGAGTGCTTCAGCAAAATAATATTGTCATGTTTGTCTGCTACATAATAAAGTAGTTTATGTACTGTGTAAATTAATACCAGGTAGACCTACATGTTGTTGAAGATATCCCACTGCTGGGGTGAGCTGTAACATCAATGGAATACATGGATGTTTCTTTTAGCCTGCTTATAGTTTTATTTATTGAACTTATCAAATTTACTTGTTATGCCATGTACAGTATGGTGCACGAATCATGCACTTAAAGGACTTTTATAAAGGTACAAATAAGATCAAATTTAAGCAAGATTAAACATCTTGCTATTTTGGATCATGTATATACTTTATACAATGCTGATTTACAATAACAATGCTAAATTTTGACATTAGTAATTACCGAAAAAAAGAATGAAATGAAGTGAGGAACGATGCATTTTTATGAGATTTAATGGAATAAAAGGTAGATGTACTGCTTTAGAATGTTGTAAAATATTCGTAAAAGTTTTCAAAAAATGCAAATACCCTGCAAATTACATTTGTTTTTCTATGAAACGGAATCTGCTACTCATATAACATTTCATAGATCAATTAACACGATCTGATTTCCCTTATCTCCTTAAGATTGTGCTTCAATGCATCCTTCATATAAAAAAGGGGTCACTGTTCAAACATAGAAGCCTTTGCTTTTATGAGTTGTCCTGCCACACAAATGTTTTCTGAAACGAGGTGGGGTAGATACGAGTAAAAAGACATAAATCTGATGAAAACAAAGATTATTTGTCCTGTTTTCATTTTCTTCTTTTGTGCAACTGTGAGTTCTGTGTGCTAATGGACTGGGGGAATAGAAAGGGTCAAAGTTCATTGTGAACATATAATGTGCTACATGTTATACAGTATACTCAAAATTCAGAGGTTAATGGAGTAACGTGGTGCCACACATTTGGCAACAAAAAAGTTGTTTTTCCCCCTACTAAGTAAAAGCTTCTGCTTTTGTGTACACAGGGAAAACGGAACATTTAGTATGATTACAGAGCATTTTAGGCTGCTCCTTCCTGTCTTTTTCTTTTTTTTTTACTAAAAATTATGCTCTTGAATATATTCCTCAAACTCTAGACTAGCAGTCTCACTGAGGGTCACAACAAAGACATTTCTCCCTTCTTAGGGCATTAAGAACATATTAAGAGCATACATGAACAAAATCATTAGTTACTCTTCTGAGGCCCCAGGTAACAAAAATTGCACGCCTGCTTTGTGAAGCAACAAATGAATAAATATCAGTCAAGAAGTTAAAGTGCCACTATTATAGGTAATGAAAGGTAAATATTTTGGGAGCCCCCAATTACAGGTTCACATGCATTAAAAAAAACCCAAAAACTTTCGCTGTATTATAATATAATAATCTTTGGAGATTTGTCCGATTGGTCTCCGTTTCATCTCATCATGCCTATAAAGCCTGATAAAGCAGTGTTTGTACTGCTTTGTGTACAGCGTTACCAGGGTAACAGCTACAGTATTTTAACGCTGCGTGATAGGTCATTTTCAAAAATCTTAATGGGGCACTTTAAAGGCTTGCTAGTTAGCATGTTAGCTCCTTCAAGATAGCAGAGATGGAAAAGGAGAACACACATCAGGATTATACTTCAACTTCATTAAGCATGAGAATAAGTATATGTTAAAGATAATTTCCTTTTTTGGGTGGATGACCTCTGGAAAAGTCCAAAACTTCCTGTACAAGACATTATGTGCACTCAAATAAAGTGCACAAATTGTACCTTTTAGAATTCAACAGCTTATGCTTTAAGTCAATTCACATGTACTCCTATAGAAGTTTATACAGTGCCGATTAAAAGCAGCTTCTGAGTAATAAACAGAAATAACATTGTAAATGTTGCAAAATTGATCACATTTAAAATCAATTTCAGCTTTAAAGTAGCTTTAAAAAAGGCTATTGAGCTACAAAAAAAGCACACAAGCTGTCACTGGAACAGTGCCTTTAAATTTTTTGTAGCTTTTAGGTGCTAAGGGACAAATATAGACACTTTAGACACAAAGATACCACTCCAGTGACAGCGTCATAGCTTTTTTCCCTGAGCATGTAAGACAAATTAAATTCTATAAATGACACAAAAATAATCAATTTAATTCAATAATGCAATCAAAAATTCAAAATTTAAAGAGACAACTATCTGTATAAAGAGAACACACTACTATATACTATATAGCAACTTTTGTTGTTTATACTGTCTTAAATTTCAACTGTATCATAACCCAGCTCTTCACATAAAATTGGATATATGTAGGCTCAACTGCTTGTATTGTAGGTTCAATAGAAACTGCAATGCGTAATCACCCATTTCTAACATGCCAAGGCATATAAACATTAGCATTATACATTTCTCCAATATGTATTGTTAAAATTGCTATAGATTTTACATTACTTAAAATTTGCATCTTACACAGAATATTGTGCTCAAATATTGTCAGTGCCTTTCTTTTTTTTTGTGCATTGTAAGACACTTTGGCCCAGTTTCACAAACAGGGCTTAACTTAAGCCTGGGCTAGGCATTAGTTAAATTAAGATATTTAAGCAACTTTTACAAAAATGCCATATAAGAAAATATGGCAGGTGTGCATCTTAATACAGAACAATGACACTGACATGTTTTAAGATATGTCAGAGCAAGATATTTTCATCTGAGACAGCTCAAACATGCAATTTAGTCTGGGACTAGCTTAAGACTTGTCTGTTTAACTGGGGGTTTATGTTTAGAAACTAGAAAACTAGAAAATTTCCGTAAGTTAAGGTCTGAGCACATTCAGATCTTGGTTCATCAAAGCTGATTTGACCAGAGAGGGGAAGGTTCTAGAATGGCAACACATTTTCTCTCTGAGCTGGTGTGACACCTCGATTTAGAAGCCTGCTAAGAAATTCAAAAGGATAGTTCAGCCAAGTGTATCAAGGTGGGCTATTAGTGTGTGTGGGCTTGTGTGTTTGTGTGTATGTGTGTGCTCGCTACTTTGCAGACAGTGAAGCTTGAAATTTTCCATCAATCATCTGGCTGTGACCTGGTTGGGGCAACGTGGTGGATGTCAATAGCTCCGTCCGATAGCTCCTCCGGTAGCTGAAACAGATAAGTATTGGCAAAATCTTTTAATGGACACTGGCCACTGAGGCAGTGCCCAAACCCATCTGACAACAGCAGCTGCCTCCTTCATCAGATCAAGAGCTGGCTTTCTTATGATTGTAATTAGAGGTTCGCTTGCAGTTCAAAGAGTTCGGAAAAGATGTGTTTAAAAGTTTTAAATAGTTTAAAATATGAGAAACATTTTGCAGTGACAAAGACATACATACATTAGTGCTGATTATTTTGGATCCGATTAATCATGTTACAGCACTAATACTGTACATATACATATGGTCATATAATAATTGTAATTTATTCCAATGTTATCAAAGCTGAATTTTTAGCAGCAATTGCTCCAGTCTTCAGTTTCATAATCCTTCATAAATCATTCTGATATACTGATTTTCTACTCAAGAAATGTTTATTATAATTGTCAATGTTGAAAGCTTAATATTTTTGTGGAAACTGTGATTCAGTAATATTTTTTATAGGGAGTAATGCTTTTACTCTGCAAAGACAGGTTTAACTGACCGAAGGGACAGTAAAGACATTCATAATCCTATTATTTATTTCAAATTAATGATTATATTTCAGATAAATGCTGTTTATTTTTATTCCTCAAAGAATCCTAAAAGATATAAGAGTATAAGTAGGTCATCGGATTAAGCATTTATTTGTTTTTCGCTGAGAAACCGAGCCAGTGTATATGGCCCCCTAGCGGCGGTACAGATCCATGTCGACAGGGCGTCTCTGTTCCCTTCTTCAGGGCACGAGTGTTACAATACGTAACCGAGACGTTCCCTTTCAGTCAGTCACTCCGAGTCACGTCGGTGACCGAGGAATAGGGATCCCTATGGAAAACGCCATGGAAGCTACCCCTTTCCGGTGTCGTGTGGGAGCCTCCTAAACCCCCAGTGTCTAGGCCGGGACTCGAAACACAGGATACCAGTACCTGCACTACCTAAGTAACTGGACCACTGGGAAGTCTGAAGACGTGCGGAAGTCAGCCTTCCCGTAGAAGGTCTAAGACAGATAAAACATGAGCTTTCAATGCATATGGAATATTGGAGGTGATTGAACCTTCATAAGCAACTGAAAACACTGGGAACATGTTTTTTTTTAAACCACGAATACACATGAGTAATTCTCAAAGGTATACTCAGGAATCCCAGCCCTCTAGCCGTTCTCAGGGATACATTGCGTCGAGGGCCTGGCGCCAGATGCTCCGCAACATCCGGCTGCCGTGGGGGACGGAGGAACTCAACAGGGTCTACCGATAAGGACTCTCTGGAGGTATAACATAGCCAAGCCGACCGAACAGGTCATACTCCGGCTCTTCAGCTCTGTTTGAGGTGAGAACTCGGGAGGATACTGATTCAACACGAAGGCTACAGAACCTAGCGAACTTGTTAGGGGTCGCCCAACCCGCAGCTCTACAGATGTCTGCCAGAAGGCAGAAGGCGTGCTAATGCCCAGGACGAAGCTACACTTCTTATAGAGTGAGCCCGTACTCTGAGAGGGCAGGGCACACCCTCTGCTTGGTAAGCGTGGGTGATGGCATCCACTATC